>JAFFSR010000248.1:600000-757500 GCA_017163975.1 Anastatus disparis | reverse complement strand
TAAATTAATAAAAATTAATATTTTCAATCAATCATATACCTATTTTTTTTATTAAAAAGATATATTTATACAAAATATGTAACAGTAAAAGAGTAGTTCACAGAAAAAAATTGTACTTCGTTAAAACATTTTATAAATTATAAAAACACAAGTTTTTTAAACTTCATAAAATAATGAATAGCGTACTGTACATATTGTTCTTGTAGCAAAAATTCTACATGTAAAAAATGTAATAAGATTAAAATACAAATAACGAATAATTAAACGTATTTATAAATTATAACATAAATTTAGCAATTGAAATAAAATTTTAGGAAATCCTATTCTAATCTCTGCTGCACTGTAACAATAGTCTCATTCTAATATGAAAAATTGAAAAAAATTATAAAACTTATTCTTTTTCATAACTTTGGAATGAAAATTGCATGAAATAAGCGACAAAATGTTTTTTATTTAAAAAATAGACTTTTCATATTTTGGAAATTATATCATACAAATTTTCCGACTTCACCCCCTTTAAATTAATGTTTAGTGACAAAATATATTAAAAAAATTTTTGGAACCGTGGACTTTAATGTTACTATAGCAATCTCCCCTATTTCCCGACCTGACTTTTTCATGTGAGCACCGTTGCGCGGTACTCTCTGAATAAGTGGTTCAATTCTTCGTGAAAAATTAAAGGAAAACCGCAACCAGCCTAAACCATTCTTTTTTTATCAACAGTTGGTGGATTAAAGAATAATTTTAGCTAATTAAAATGTAAAAATTTTTAATTATATTGGTCACCAATGATTGGTGCAATAAAATAAAAATAATCATTAAAAATGGCAAAATGAGTTTTTTTTATATTTATGATGTTTTTACAGAGAAATGGTGCAATGTACCGAAAAATCGATAAGAATATTTTCGACTTAATATTTGATGAAAAACACGAAAAATTATGTTTTTCCGCGAAAAATTAACAACCAAAAAATTTACTTTAGAGATTTTCCTAACTATTTTCCAGCTATCCACCCTCGAAATTCGTGTTCAGGGCACCAAAATACATAGGAAAAACTTTGGTGGAGCCGTGGATCTCCATCGGCTACGGAAACTCTCCTAGCTATCTATATTAGTTATAAATGTTCTCCGTATTCAGGTGAAATACCCCGGTTGAAATGTACATTAAGGTTTGGAAAGATCCTGATGTAAAAGAACCTTTCTAATTTTTTGCGGTTTTTGGTACCAGTCCATAATACAACTTTGCGAACTCTTATGAAAAAAATTGTCATGATTGTCGTTGATACCTTCTGAACTTTTTCGATTCATTAAGTTTTACTAAGGAGTAGTAACCTTAATTTTATCGTATTCACAATTAATGAACAATTAAGATCGCTTTAGAATTGAACAGCACTGTAAAGTTTTCAGGAGAAACCTTCTAGATTGTATTTTAAAAAATTCTTCAGAAATATTTTTTACATTTTATCATCTTATGAATATATTTATTAAATTATTGGTAAATAAATGATTATAAATCTATGAGATCATTTAAGAATACAGATGAATCTTTATATTTTCTGTATATTGATTGAAAGGTTAATGAAACTTCACGAACTCTATGGAAGTAAATCGAGATGAATTATTACAATCTTGTAAGGAGTTTAATAGCTGTTAAAGATCCTTAAGAGGAGGTCGAGTATATATGTCCTATTGTAATAAAAAAAATTGATTTTTTTACAAAAATTAATAATTTTAGCAAAAAATGAAGAGAAAGCCCCATGTTGTATCATAAAAAGCAATATTTTCTTTGATTAGGAAAAAATTTTCTTATCGATTCGTTTTAAAAAAAACCTTGAAAAACATAAAATATCGAGGTTTGGATGGACGATTCAGTTTTTCAAAGTTTTCTTTGAAACGAAGCGATAAAAATAATTTCTTCTCATAAGAAAAAATATTGCTCTTTATTATACGAGATGGGGCTTTCTTCTTATTTTTTGCTACAATTATAAGATTTTGCAGAAAATTGAATTTTTTTATTATAAAAGGCTAGAGATATACGACCTGCTATTAATAAAATACCGTGAAAATTATTTATGATTCTCAGTAACGATTTTGAAGTTATAAAAAAATATACGTATTATTAAATTTTTTTAACTCTTGAAATAGTTAAGCATACCATGGAATTGTTCGATAGTGGAAATAAAGCCATTTTACACGACTAAGCTATAAATTTTTTTTGTGAATAAATACAATAAATCGCACTGATTTATTAATACTAGGCAATTTTTCAGTTTATTAATAAGTTAATCTAATTAATACTATGATATGCCCTTCAAAAATCACTATTCAATATATTAGAAATTCATAAAAAATCTGAAGAAGTCATAATCATATTTTTTGATGTATGGGAATATCCACAAAACTTTTAATTCTCTAGTAACAGGTCATATTACAGCTGTTACTGGGTTACCGCATGATGCACATTATTTAAACTGGGTTCAAATCTTTTGTGCTATCCTGTAACTCTATTTCTGATGTATTTTGTAAATGTTTAACAAACGGCGCAGTAGATATTTCTATGAAACATTCATTTTTACACATAAAAAATTACCGTAATTTATCTTATGTGTAAATTTACTTTTTATAGAATTATCTGCTGCGCCGTTTGTGGCACATTTACAAAATACATCAGAAACAGAGTTACAAGATAGCACAAAAGATTATAACCTAGTTTAAATAATGACCTGTTACTAGAGAATTTAAAGTTGGGTGGATATCCCCATATAATACCATGGTGGTACACATAAAATTGGAAAGGTTTCAAAAAATATATAAATTACAATAACTTTTCTGATGAGGATATATTATTCAGATTAATATTATTTTTAAAATTAGATAACATTATTTTTATTTTCAAGAGCATGACGAAGCTTCCAGTCTTCTAATAATATTTCCAATCCTAAGTTATGAATAAACAATGCGTTTAATAACATTTTTTTGCGACAAATAAAAAATTTGTAAGATTCAACTCGAGTGCGGACAACTCAAGAAACCCACGAAAATACTACATAAAAAGTAATAATACAAACTTTCAATATAACGTATTTTAAGATTAGGTTTGTCGAGCTTGATATAATTTCCAATCCAAGTTCATAAAAAATTTACAAGTTTAAATGATTTTTTATTTTAACAAAAATTATTGTATTAACATAGCTTTAGTGCGGACAAGTCATTATATTTGTTTTTCTCATCCGTGCTGAGTAAGTGGCCTATAGCGCATGCGTTTTCGGGGTAGTAAGTAGCTAATTGTGCGCGCTGCGTGTGTTGTTTTTTGAGGGCGTGTGTTTCACAGCTATGTATAATATTATTTTGTATTTAATCACGTAAATACGTTACATTCTGTAAAATAATGTCACGCAAAAGCGTTAATTAATGTAAAATCGCAAAGGTTTATACAAGCGCAGCGCCCTCATACTGTATCTCATCGACCATGTGATGAATTTTATACTCTATCTCGCTTTAACCTCTGACAAAGTAAATCGTATCATCTATTCTTGTATTATTTTTACATCAACGAAATCGTAATTATTCCGTATATACGTGAAATTGGTGAACTAAAAGTATGTAATTTAATTACAAATAATAGTACCAAAAAGTATTGAAATATACTATTGCGAGTCAGTCGTATGGCAGATATGAGAGAGAGAGAGAGAGAGTCTCGGGCAATGGCGCTACTCGCTACGCTCGTGCGCCAACTTGCCCTGGTGCGCAATAGTCAACTAAACCTGACTCCCTACACAATATACTATTAATTTACGAATTTAAAATGATATTAATGAAATAAAAAAAGCAAAATTCGATTGCTGCAGCTTCAACATTAGATAAATATTACGGAAAGAAACATAATGAATCACCCAAATTCACAATTTTATAAATTACAACTGAATCACTGGAAAAATAGTTGCATACAATAGACTTTTCCAAATTTTATGAGTAACGGCTTATAATTGAAATTTCAATGTCGGAACGATTCGGAAAACTTAAAAAATTTATCAATTTTCATTTCATAATAGTTCTTAAACATTCTTTAAAGACCGAAAAAATATTTGTTTCGATTCTTTCAGAAATTTTCGGCTCATTTTAACGAGGATATAACTGATAATGATGTAACAAAATTCAACTCCAATAATCACAAATTTTCCAATCGGAAACGTTCTCATAAATAATTTCCATAACTTTATAATTTCCGCGAAAATAATCATAATCTTCATAATTCTGCGAAAATGACGATTTATATTGACTTTTTCATAAATTTAAGTAACTTAAAGAAATTTTCTCAAATTCAATTTACTTGTTTTTGTCATAAAAAACGAAAGATAATTAGTCTCAAAGCAGACTTAACGTAGGTAAATATTATTTTTTTATATACGCTTTTCTTATATTCGCCTTTATGTCTGTTTGTTCGTTTGTCTGTCTGTAATCACGCGCTCGATTTCAGGCACTTTTTGACAGATATAAATTCTGACAATTGGCATAGACTTTGGTCTTGGATGACAATACAATAATCAGTTGTCATTTTGGTACCTGGACATCCAGGTCGATAATAATGGGTGTGAGAAGTCATCTCCGAGGAAGTATAAATGGGGAGGCTTTCTTTGGGTCGAGGCGAGTTTCTCGGGGGTTTTCAGGGTTGCTAAAACTGAATTTGAGATCAAACAATTGCCACAAAGTGATGCACGTTGTCCAGAATACGCATGGACGTCGTCTCCGAGGAAGTACAAGTGGGGAGGCTTTCTCTGGGTCGAGGTGGGTTTCCCGGGGGATTTCGAGGCTGCTAAAACCTAATTTGAGGTTTGAAAGTGTATCTATAATGCATAATAATGATTTAGGATGAAGAGGTCGAACTGGAGTACCAAGTCGCCGATAACGGATGTACCTGAGTGTAATCTTCGAAAAGTCTGGTTGCAATGTAACTCTAAATGATAATAAAAACAATTTTAACTTAAAAATAAAAAATACAAAATTTTAAAAACATGCTTTAAAAATAAAATACAATAATTAAATAAATAGACTAAAAAGTATAAAATAAATAAATTAACTTTCTTGATATTACTTTTATATAGTTTCATTGCAATAATCAATAGAAAATTTTACAACAACAATTTAAAAAGAAAAGTGTGGTTGCTGAAATTTATTCTAAAATCTTTTTAAGAAATTATTAAAGATAGTATTGAAATTATTATTAGATTTACTGAAAATCAGTGCACACCCTTTTCTTTTATAATTTTTGTTGTAAAATTTTATCTTGATTATTGCAATGAAACTGTATAAAAGTAATTTTAAGAAATTTAATTAATTCATTTAATACTTTTCAGTGCATTTTTTCAATTATTGATTTTTTTTTAACAACGTGTTTTCAACATGAAAAAAACATTTTTTTATTTAATTATATTATTTCATCAATTAGATAAACTCAAATATCTTCATATTATCATTTGCAAAATGTGTTATTTATTTAACATCAATTATTGTTTTAAGTATTTATCTAAAGTTTATAGAATTCGAGAAAACAATTCATTACGGAATTCATTAAAGAATTCATAGAAAAAAAAATTTTTTAATTTACATTGTCTCATTTCAGCACTTTCATGATTTAGAGCTATAAAATTTTTTGTATATGTTTTGTGTATGAAAATATATGATTAATCTGTAACTGAAAGAATAATTTATAGTCCACCAGTTATTTTATTACCGCAATTAATATAAATGTAAATCTTTGTACAATAACATAAAACTGGCTGACAATTTTTTGAAAAAATTGGGGAACGTAGATATCTGTATAACATAACCTTTTACTTTGGCATTCCGTACTTTTCTCAATAACGTCATTATAAATTTTCTATTTTGAAGTGAAAAATCTTCAGCAACGGTATACACCTCCCATAAGAGACGTATAAAAAAATTATACGGGAGTGAATTGATTTCATGTCGGTACATGCAACGGAACTAATGAAACGGAAGTGTATATATATGAGGGGCGTCCGCGCCTCCTATATGTAAATCAAGGTACTAGATACGTATAAAGAAAAATTCGCGGGACTGACTTGATGTCAAATGCACAGATAGTGCATGAAATTAATGTTTATGTATTTTTCTAACAAAGTTGGGTTTTGTAAAATTTAATTTTCGTTAAAAAGATTATAATTAAATTCATACTTTACGAATTTTAGACCTCGTAAAAATTTAATTTTAGGAATATTATTTATAAAATAAATTCTGAAATCATTCTTACTGGATCAATAAACCTATAAATACATTGTATTTTATTATGTTATTCATTGTTTTGTTGTACACTTTAAGGATTTAAAATGAACAGTGAAGAAAATTCAGTGGATAGTACAGATGAATTGCTAGCTAGTTTAAGAGTTGGTATAGATGGTGAACCATTACGTGATGATGGAAGTCAGGGGACAGCAAATAATGGTACCCATTATGAGTTATCACGATTGAGTAATTCTACAAGAATTACAAATGTTTCAACGGCGCCTTCTGTTTCATTAAGTGATGAGCAAAAAGAAATGTTAGATGTCTGCTGTAAAACTTGTTATTTGGATGAAAAATTTTTCGGAGCAGATTTGATGAAATCAAATGGCGATAAAATCATAGCAAAATGCATGACTTGTAACCAAATTATTCATGGAAATCTTGAAGTTTCATAAAATTTTTATCGCCATTTAAAGGTTATTGTTTTTATTTTTATATGTTATTAAATTAACTAATTTATTTATTGTTATTGTGACTTGCAAAATTTAAAAAGTAAAAATTGTACTTTTTTAAAAACACCTTGATAAAGTCAATATTTAATGGTATGAATTGAATAAAAAATTTTGATGTTTTTATGACAGTACATTCAAATATAAAGTTAATATTTAGATGAAATATCAAGTATCATGTTTCAATAAATATCTTGTTCAATGATGAATTTTCTCTTATGGATACATAAAATTGAACATTATTTATATTAAAGTTATATACCTTAACAGAAAAAAAGGTCAGCCATGTTGGTAGGTGACAATAATACTAAATTTTATCTGTTATAGTAAACGCAGAATAAAATGTTGTGTTAACTTTTTTACAATGTCATCACATTGCTTTTTTAATACCTAGTCCAAAAGTACCATATTTTCTCCTGTCGTCGAAAATAGAATATGATATTTTTGGCCTCTTGTTGGAAAATTTGTATTTTCACCTCGAAAGTAAATGAAGAATGACTTTAATTTTATGTGAATTGTCATCCAAGCCTAACAGGAGTTCTTTATTTTTACTCGCTCTAGGTGAAAAATATACTATTTCATACAAAACCAAAAAATTTTAATCATATTAAATGTTTATTATGTATTAATTTTATGATTTAACATAATTATATTTTTAGAGAAAACATGAAGATAAACTACAAAGCTATCAGCAATATAAAAAATTTAAAAAATTGGATGGTGATGATGAAGATGAAAATGATGTTGTTTATCGACGTGTGGTATGTGCTCTTTCTCAAAATACTTTTGAAAAAAATGTTGTTGAGTTTTTATTGAGGAATCAACTTTCTCTTCGTCTAGTTGAAGATTCAGCTTTTCGAAAAATATTTAATGGTTGTATATTTTATATAATATTTTTTTTATTATATTAATGAATAACATTTTATTTAAAATATTTAGATTTCAAAATTAAACATGGTGACGCTCCGTTAAAGCATTTGACTCGTTATACTGCTGGAAAAAAAGTTGATGATTTATATTATAAACAATTAGACAAGATTAAAATGGCTTTAGCTAATGCAAACCATGTCTGTACAACAGCAGATATTTGGACTGGGTCGAATAGAAGATTTTTAGGTGTAACTGCTCATTGGGTAAGATGACATGTTATTCACATAAAGTAGTTAAGAAATTACAATAAAATCAAAATTATTTCTATTTTCAGATTGATGATATATCTTTGGAAAGAAGATCAGCAGCTTTAGCTTGTAGACGATTTGAAGGATCGCATACCTTTTCCAATATAGCAGAGCAACTATCTATTATCTATTCGACTTTCGAGCTAACTACTGAAAAAATCGCATCTACAGTTACGGATAAAGGGAAAAATTTTGTTAAAGCCTTTAAAGAATTTGGAATAGAAAATCCAGAAAATTATTTTCCAGGTTATTTAAATTGTTATTTTAAATCAATTGTATTAAAAATTAAATAAATAGACATTTAAATTATTGGATGAATATAATCAATTCTTGAATTAAATTAATATTAAATAATAAAGTAAATTAATAACTGTCAATTATCGGTAGATTTTCTTTAGATTTTATAATTTCTCATGAAACAAAATTTAATCAAACAAATCTAAATTTATTAAAAAAGCTAATTTTGCTTAAAAGTTATAAATATAATAAAAAAAATGAAAAAATTGAACTTTAAATTTATATGAAAAATCTTTATAAAATCTTAATAAATTTTCAAATTATTATATAAAAATTATTGCAGATGAGGATTCAAATGATTCTGAAGAGGAAATGGAAGAGTTTGAAAGAAAATGATGGCGAAGAATCACTGTTTATGAACAGTAACGGTAATGTAAATCCTGTAGAAGACGAAGCAATATTTTCAAATATAGCACTATCTCGTCATTTTCGATAGGTCAGCCATACCTTGAATTTGATTGCAACAAAAGATCTTGTAGACGCAATTGACAGAGTTCCAAATATTAAAAATAGCAGCACTCACGCACCTCAAATTTAGAGCAAAATGGATTTCGTGCTTTGATAAAAATACACAAGCAAAAATAAAAAGGCTTGTTGAAGAATTGGTTAGGCCTAAAAAGCCGGAATCAGCTGTTCCAGATAATGAGGATACTGAAGACACGTTTTTTGATTTTGATGATGACAGCTCAAATGCATTACTAAACACGGCTTTTGCACCTCAAGAACAAGAAGAAAATGAACTAATGAGGTTTTTAAATAAAAAAACGATGTCTTTGGAGTCTTTAAATAATTTGCCAGTTGTTAAAAGCTTATTTTTGAAATTTAATACCACATTACCTTCTTCAGCTCCAGTAGAAAGATTATTTTCTTATGCTACTTTAATGAACATGTCAAAATTTAATAGATTGTCCGATATTGAATTCAAAAAACGAGTACTGTATAAAGCAAATGGACTCAAAAGTTATTTGTAAGGGTATAAAGCTTTGAACTTAATAATACTTATTCTATTATTTTTATGAATAAGCAAAAAGTTTAATAATTTATAATTGAATATTTATAATTATACAGAAAAATTTTTTATAAAAGCAATCTTTCAATATGAATAGGTAAAAAATTTTTAAAATAATAATCGCGATATTCAAAATCATCGAAAGATTTACATTGGCTGAGTAATCGCCACTTCATAAATTCTTTTTAAATGTTTCATATTAGAAAATAATCGCGATATTATGAAATATATGTAAGCTTACATTGGCTGAGTAATCACCACTTCATAAATTCTTTTTAAATGTTTCATATTAGAAAATTATCGCGATATTATGAAATATATGAAAGCTTACATTGGCTGAGTAATCGCCACTTAGAAAATTCTTTTCAAATGTTTCATATTAGAAAATAATCGCGATATTATTAAATATCTGAAAACTTACATTGGCTGAGTAATCGCCACTTGAAAAGTTATTATTCAAACTCTTGTGTTAAATATGCAATCATGATATTAAAAATTAACCAAAAATGTACATTGGCTGAGTTATCGCCACATATAATATTGTAAATTTTTACCAGCATGAAGTAAATGAATAATTTAAATAAATGACATGAAAAAAATTGTTTTATTGCTTTATATAAGGTCACATCGTATAGAAAAAAATTCAGAAGTCATGCATAAACAGCTATAGAGAACCTGTGTATTTATATGAGCCCACATAATTAATATACGATGTATCCATAGTCCATACACAATATGCATAAATGCGTCTAATTATGTAAATCTTATTCATAGTAAATATATTATCTCCATTTCAATTTATTTTTTTCTATTCGAAAAACCAATTTTCTTATTAGCAAAGGACAGAAATATGATTCTTCCTCTTAAAATATATCTTCATTTTCTATAATTTTGTAATAGTATTAGATATCTCCAATGATTTCAAAGATTTATGTCTATTAAGGAAATAATATTTATAATAAATGATGTTTCAAAATATTACTTTTTATTTTTTCAAAAAATTAAAGTTTCATGATTTCATGTAAATAGCAAGAATGTTTATTGTTCGGTTAAATGAACAAAAATGTTAAAAATTTAATAAAAATTATATGTAAATGCATAACTAATTCAAAATTTCTTTATCCTTGAAATTTGACTTATATAGATTTTAAATGATTAAATTCAAATAAAATGAATTACTAGAATGATTTCTTAACTTTCGTGGTAAGTAAATAATTGCTAAAATTCATAAATTCTCAAATTTTTTAAATAATAGCGCTTATTACCTGTATATCGGAATGATGTTTGATGAAAAAATGTTAAAATTATTGACTAATTACAATAGTAATATGCTTCCTCAAAGTTAAATTTCGCTGGCATTATTCGAACGAAAAATTCATAAATTAGTAGGGATACTACCGCAAATTTATATGCGAGATGATTTGTATGAATGATCTTTATGTATGGGTATCGACTACGAGTAAATCAACATATTTCATGGAACTTGCATGAATCTTAAACAATTGTTCTTTTAAAATCTTTTTATTTCTGAGTATTCTCCGACCTAATCAAACAACCTTAGAATCGAAATCTTAAAGAATCTCCAAGTTTCATTTGACGTAGTCCCTGCAAATGTCTGTAAACTTTATAATCGGTATGGAAATTTTCAAAATTCATTCATATAGACGATTTCCAGGTAGCCAGGATCACCTGGATATTGTGAGATGTCATCTCGGGAAACGTACATGTTATTAATAAATAATGGCTAAATTTCAAAAGATATTCTTATAGACAATGTTTATCTTACTCGGAACATCCATGTTTGGCTAGATAACATTTGAAACAACTTCAAAGTAGTTATTAAACTATAAGTTGAATTTCAAAAGTTTCAGCTATAGATGATGTTTAAGTTGTCATTAACACCTAGTTATCCAAAGACGGTGATCGTGGGTACCACAGTATAATAAATAACTATTTTTTAAATATTGTCTACATTGATAAGGTAAAGTATGTATATATATATATATATATATATATATATATATATATATATATAAAGTTATATATGTGTTTGTATGTGTGAGCGTGTGCGTGCGCGTATGAGTTGAAATTAAATGTTCTATATAAACTTGAATAAACTTGTGTGTGTACGTGCGATTCTACATGAAATGTCCCTTATGAATATATGTTTATATCATGCTTGTGAGTCGGCATGAAAAGTCCCACGTACATGAACGTGTGTGTGCATGCATGCGAATTGACATGAAACGTCTCATATATATAAACCTAAGGGTACTTAGATAGGTGTGTACAAGTTGTCATGAAATGTCCCATATGTATATAGAAAAACCTGTGCTTGCAGTACGTGCGAGTTGACATGAAATATCCATATATATATATATATATATATATATATATATATATATATATATATATATATATATAATTAAAAGAAAAAAAATGCGGGTGAACGTGAGCAAGTTAATATGAAATAGACCATATATACATATGCAAAAACCTGTCTGTAAGGTCGTACATGAGTTGACATGAAGAGTCGCATGTATATAAAAGCGTGTATGCATGAATGCAAATTGACATAAAACGTCCCATATATGTAAACCTGAAGGAACTCGGATAGGTGTGTGAGAGTTGTCATGAAATGTTCCATATATATAGAAAAGCCTGAGCTTATGAGTACATACGAGTTGACATGAAATGTCCCATATATATATATATATATATATATATATATATATATATATATAATCCTGTATGAGTGTGCATGCGCATTGGTATGAAATGTCCCATATATATAAACCTGTATGTGCTCGCGTTGAAATTTACATAAAAAATCCCATGTATATTAACGTGTGTGTGCATGAATGAAAATTGACATCAAACGTCCCATATATGTGAACCTGAAGGAACTCGGATAGATGTGTGAGAGTTGTCATGAAATGTTCCATCTATATAGAAAAGCCTGTGATTATGAGTACGTACGAGTTGACATGAAATGTCCCATGTATATATATATATATATATATATATATATATATATATATATATATATTTTTCTTTTTTTTTGTAAATATATTTTTCGTGTTGAGAAATGAAATCAGTTTTACGAATATATATTAGATAATATATGCTTGTATACCTTAAATTCAGAGACAAAAGTAATTGATTTATAAACAAAAACATAAGACTTAATATACATTAATAAGTTTAATGATCATTATAAATGTTAGATTTCTTTTACAAGATCTTTATTGTTAATGAAAAATAAAAAAAATAAAAGTATATGTAGTAAGATGCATATAAATATAATTTTAAAGCTTTAAATCTTATTATAGATAATGTATATAATAATTTTACATATTTTATTTGATTATTGACTAATACTGATTTAAATAAATTGATTTAAATTTCTTAATTTTATATTTGAAAACCATTCGTTGTTGATTAAATCAATTAATTTAAATGTGATTGTTTCTTACTATTTAAATTGATTGATTTAAGTTGATAGAGCCCTTGAATCGACAATCTGTGAATTTACAAGCCACATTTTGAAAACTTACAGATTTTTCTTATTTTATACAAATTGTTTATCAATAAAACATAAATAATATATATATATATATATATATATATATATATATATATATATATATATATATATATATATATATATGGGTCAAAATAACATCTTTTTTAAAAAGTGTGCGCACGTGGGTCAGCGATTTTGCTGATTTTGAGATATGTTTTAGTATTATTAAAATTAGAAATCTGTGCAAAATTTCAGCCCTCTAAGTGCAAAACTCGCCGAGAAATGGCCTTTCAAAGGTCAAATATCCGCTTCTTTCGGCTGTTTTTCACTCTTTTCAAAATTCTGCCAAGACTCGAGTTTTTGACATATTTTTATTCGACAGGCGGCAATTTCTTCGTTTTTATGTTAACTTTAAATATCCGTAATCTTATTTTTAAAAAATTCTAATGAGGCTTCTGAAAACTCAGAGAACAAAATACTGATTTTTGAAATTTTTGAAAATTTTTAAACAGCTGTAACTCAATTGGATTCAAACATTCTCAAATTATCAAAATGTCATTTTATTGGTCTTTTAGAGAGCTTTAATTTCAATTTTGAAATTTTTAAAAAGGCTCAAAATTGACGGAGATACGAAGGTTTAAAGTTTGCGAAATATCTAAAATATTCGTTTTTACAAAATTTAGATCATTTTAACTCTGGCCGGACAACTTCAAATTTACTAAATCTTACAAGAAAACTTTCTATAAGTCATGTAAAATGAGGCAAAATAGGCCTGGTCAATGGTATCCTACGATTTTATTATTATTTGAACCTCTCATAATTCAGTATTTTGCTTCACAAGTAAATTAATAGACCCAGCTGTTGCGTCTTTTACTCATAAATGCGAAAACCTTAAAAGATTCAACATGCTATGAATTATTAAATGAGAGATAAAAAAAGTTGATTTTATGCTTGAGTATAGGTCTCTAGGTCGTTTAGAATAAAAGTTATAACAGTTTGAGAATTCTTTATTTCTCAAGGTATCAAATCCGTGAACGCTTACTCTAGCCGATTTTTAGATTGGTCTTAACTGACCTATAACCTGACTGAATGTGAAAATTCATTTAAATGTATTAAGTCTTCAGGATTGTAAAAGTTTTAAAAAAATTATAAATATTAGAATTATCCCAGGGCAAAAAATATATCGTAATTGTTATAGAAAAATAAAGACTGCAATATTAAACTATGGTAATCAAAATAACTATTGCCGTGATCCCTTTAAGAGACACAGAAATCCAGTGAATAATTTTCTGAAAATAGTAGATGAAAATATATCTGTAAAATTTGCAGTAGCTTGCAATGATATTGAATTATTATCAGGTGTCACAGTATGTTCCTTTTGTTATAACAGAATCCAGTCAATAGTATCAGAGTTCGAAACACAACAAAATATAAAATCTGATGTGAGAGCTACTGCGACTCAAAGCAGCGAAAGTAATAATCAATCATTAGCAAGTTTACAAAACTCTGAGAACTTCATATCTACAAGTCAAAATGCAAAAAATTTAGATTCACTTTATGCAATGTTTAATATTTCACCTATAGATAAAAATAAATTAACGCTTGATAGATTGAAAAATAAAGCATTAGATGCATTACAATGTATTGTTGGCGAAATTACCACTACAATGTGTAAAGTATATGATTGTTAAGTCCTGGCTTTCACCAGGACTAAATAAAAGTGTATGATTTTATTATGTTGAATATTTTTGTATGATTTTAAATATGAATTTGAATTAATTTGAAATAATTGAAAAGTAAATTTTATTATTTATAAAGTTGAAAAGTAAATTTTATTATTTCAGTTAATTTATATATAATAATAGTTAGTAAATTTTTCAAAATTTTCTGCTTTTGTCTGTAATTTGTATGGTAAGTTTAACATAAATCTAACTTAAACGTAAATTGATCTTTGCTTGTCTTTATTTTGACAAATATGTACTCTAAATAATTTTAGAGTTTAGAATGAAGATTGAACATAGTTCTTTCATTCCATATAGAACTTATAATAAAGTTTATCATTTTTTTTACTTTACATAAATTGTAATTGTAAAATAAAATTTTTATAAGTCTTAATAAAGACTTTTTTATAATGATTTTTCTTTTATTTTTGTAATACGAATTCTAAATAAATTATAAAGTTGAAATATTCATTTGAATATTGGTTCATGTTGCATTTGAATGAAAGTATCTAACTTTCCCTTTCTTTTTTTTTGTAAATATATTTTTCGTGTTGAGAAATGAAATCAGTTTTACGAATATATATTAGATAATATATGCTTGTATACCTTAAATTCAGAGACAAAAGTAATTGATTTATAAACAAAAACATAAGACTTAATATACATTAATAAGTTTAATGATCATTATAAATGTTAGATTTCTTTTACAAGATCTTTATTGTTAATGAAAAATAAAAAAAAAAAGTATATGTAGGTAAGATGCATATAAATATAATTTTAAAGCTTTAAATCTTATTATAGATAATGTATATAATAATTTTACATATTTTATTTGATTATTGACTAATACTGATTTAAATAAATTGATTTAAATTTCTTAATTTTATATTTGAAAACCATTCGTTGTTGATTAAATCAATTAATTTAAATGTGATTGTTTCTTACTATTTAAATTGATTGATTTAAGTTGATGAGAGCCCTTGAATCGACAATCTGTGAATTTACAAGCCACATTTTGAAAACTTACAGATTTTTCTTATTTTATACAAATTGTTTATCAATAAAACATAAATAATATATATATATATATATATATATATATATATATATATATATATATATATAATGGTCAAAATAACATCTTTTTTAAAAAGTGTGCGCACGTGGGTCAGCGATTTTGCTGATTTTGAGATATGTTTTAGTATTATTAAAATTAGAAATCTGTGCAAAATTTCAGCCCTCTAAGTGCAAAACTCGCCGAGAAATGGCCTTTCAAAGGTCAAATATCCGCTTCTTTCGGCTGTTTTTCACTCTTTTTCAAAATTCTGCCAAGACTCGAGTTTTTGACATATTTTTATTCGACAGGCGGCAATTTCTTCGTTTTTATGTTAACTTTAAATATCCGTAATCTTATTTTTAAAAAATTCTAATGAGGCTTCTGAAAACTCAGAGAACAAAATACTGATTTTTGAAATTTTTGAAAATTTTTAAACAGCTGTAACTCAATTGGATTCAAACATTCTCAAATTATCAAAATGTCATTTTATTGGTCTTTTAGAGAGCTTTAATTTCAATTTTGAAATTTTTAAAAAGGCTCAAAATTGACGGAGATACGAAGGTTTAAAGTTTGCGAAATATCTAAAATATTCGTTTTTTACAAAATTTAGATCATTTTAACTCTGGCCGGACAACTTCAAATTTACTAAATCTTACAAGAAAACTTTCTATAAGTCATGTAAAATGAGGCAAAATAGGCCTGGTCAATGGTATCCTACGATTTTATTATTATTTGAACCTCTCATAATTCAGTATTTTGCTTCACAAGTAAATTAATAGACCCAGCTGTTGCGTCTTTTACTCATAAATGCGAAAACCTTAAAAGATTCAACATGCTATGAATTATTAAATGAGAGATAAAAAAAGTTGATTTTATGCTTGAGTATAGGTCTCTAGGTCGTTTAGAATAAAAGTTATAACAGTTTGAGAATTCTTTATTTCTCAAGGTATCAAATCCGTGAACGCTTACTCTAGCCGATTTTTAGATTGGTCTTAACTGACCTATAACCTGACTGAATGTGAAAATTCATTTAAATGTATTAAGTCTTCAGGATTGTAAAAGTTTTAAAAAAATTATAAATATTAGAATTATCCCAGGGCAAAAAATATATCGTAATTGTTATAGAAAAATAAAGACTGCAATATTAAACTATGGTAATCAAAATAACTATTGCCGTGATCCCTTTAAGAGACACAGAAATCCAGTGAATAATTTTCTGAAAATAGTAGATGAAAATATATCTGTAAAATTTGCAGTAGCTTGCAATGATATTGAATTATTATCAGGTGTCACAGTATGTTCCTTTTGTTATAACAGAATCCAGTCAATAGTATCAGAGTTCGAAACACAACAAAATATAAAATCTGATGTGAGAGCTACTGCGACTCAAAGCAGCGAAAGTAATAATCAATCATTAGCAAGTTTACAAAACTCTGAGAACTTCATATCTACAAGTCAAAATGCAAAAAATTTAGATTCACTTTATGCAATGTTTAATATTTCACCTATAGATAAAAATAAATTAACGCTTGATAGATTGAAAAATAAAGCATTAGATGCATTACAATGTATTGTTGGCGAAATTACCACTACAATGTGTAAAGTATATGATTGTTAAGTCCTGGCTTTCACCAGGACTAAATAAAAGTGTATGATTTTATTATGTTGAATATTTTTGTATGATTTTAAATATGAATTTGAATTAATTTGAAATAATTGAAAAGTAAATTTTATTATTTATAAAGTTGAAAAGTAAATTTTATTATTTCAGTTAATTTATATATAATAATAGTTAGTAAATTTTTCAAAATTTTCTGCTTTTGTCTGTAATTTGTATGGTAAGTTTAACATAAATCTAACTTAAACGTAAATTGATCTTTGCTTGTCTTTATTTTGACAAATATGTACTCTAAATAATTTTAGAGTTTAGAATGAAGATTGAACATAGTTCTTTCATTCCATATAGAACTTATAATAAAGTTTATCATTTTTTTTTACTTTACATAAATTGTAATTGTAAAATAAAATTTTTATAAGTCTTAATAAAGACTTTTTTATAATGATTTTTCTTTTATTTTTGTAATACGAATTCTAAATAAATTATAAAGTTGAAATATTCATTTGAATATTGGTTCATGTTGCATTTGAATGAAAGTATCTAACTTTCCCTTTCTTTTTTTTTGTAAATATATTTTTCGTGTTGAGAAATGAAATCAGTTTTACGAATATATATTAGATAATATATGCTTGTATACCTTAAATTCAGAGACAAAAGTAATTGATTTATAAACAAAAACATAAGACTTAATATACATTAATAAGTTTAATGATCATTATAAATGTTAGATTTCTTTTACAAGATCTTTATTGTTAATGAAAAATAAAAAAAATAAAAGTATATGTAGTAAGATGCATATAAATATAATTTTAAAGCTTTAAATCTTATTATAGATAATGTATATAATAATTTTACATATTTTATTTGATTATTGACTAATACTGATTTAAATAAATTGATTTAAATTTCTTAATTTTTATTTGAAAACCATTCGTTGTTGATTAAATCAATTAATTTAAATGTGATTGTTTCTTACTATTTAAATTGATTGATTTAAGTTGATAGAGCCCTTGAATCGACAATCTGTGAATTTACAAGCCACATTTTGAAAACTTACAGATTTTTCTTATTTTATACAAATTGTTTATCAATAAAACATAAATAATATAAATGAACTAGAATATAAAAAAAAATGAAATTATAGAGATTCAAAAACTTATGAAATGTGCAAAAATTCCTGAAAAAGAGAAAAAAGGGATTAGATTTGTTACTTAACACTCATAACATAAACTAGAGTTCAGTGGAAAGCCGAAGGAAGGGGTAACAGAAATTTGGGCGATATGTATTTATTATAATGACATTTATTTTACTTTATAACTTACATGAACAAGGTTATAAGATAACTTAACACGTATACGGCGCAAAACGGCCTTGGAAATTGCGGGAGCAGCCCGCTTACCGTTCATTTAGAGCCAACGGTAGACGATGGGTATCGTCATGGAACGCGCGGGAACGCTCGCTTGTACTATGACGTGCACTGAAACCGAAAAGCGCGGGAACGCCCGCTGATAATAAGACGCGCACTGTAACGAAAAGCGCGGGAACGCCCGCTGATAATAAGACGCGCACTGTAACGAAAAGCGCGGGAACGCCCGCTGATAATAAGACGCGCACTGCAACGAAAAGCGTGGGAACGCCCGCTGATAATAAGACGCGCACTGTAAACGTGAGTCGCGGGAACGCCTGTACCGACGCCACGCGATCGCGCACTCAAGCACTCGGGGCACCCCTACCACTGCACAAGCCACTCGAAGAAATCAGGAGCCGATGTAGAGACGTCGATGTCAAAAATACTACTACTCCTTTTTCGTAGAGACACGCGACTTTTACCTATTCTCTCCCCACCATGCCAGATGCGCACCACCTCCATGCGCGCGAAAACACCCGAAGGCGGTGTCCCAATCCGATTATTCACGAACAAGATTTTTTTCTAAAATATTTATAATTTTTGTTCATGATATAATAGTAGAAATCAAATGTGTTTCTGATTTGTCTGATGTTATTTAGAATTTTCAATGATAAATCAAAATATTTAAATATATTGTTATTAATTATTTTTTTATTTAAATCTTGCTGATTATGAGTTAATATGATATTCTTATTTTAGGAATAATTTTGTTTTTTAGATACGTCTTATTATTTAATTGTTTTGGTTTTATTTTGATAATTTTAGTGTATTTGATATATTTATCAAACACCATTTTTTTTTTTTTTATTTAAATTATTAGAGCTTTTTGTTGTAAAGCATTTTTGTATTTTCAAAAGTTTATTATTTTTTTGTAGAGAATCATCTTTGTTATTAGTTGTGTTGTTTTTAATGAGTTTGGATATATTATTTTTGCTGGCAAGATTTGTTTCATTTAAACATAGTTGAATTAATTTATCAAGGTCTGGTCCATCATTGAATTGTAATACAGAATTATCGCTGTAAATAATTTGTGCTTCTTGTGCAAAATTAGTCTCTTGGATTATTTCAGAGTTGTTCAGTTCTGGTAAGAAATTTTCAATTATGTTTTCGTATTTTATAAAGTCATTCATTAATGGGTCAATACTGTCGAAAATTATTGGCTCTTCTTTTGCATTTTTTAAATTATTTTCACATTCTTTATTTTGTTTGAGATCAATTGTATACGATTTTCCTTTTTCTACACAATTTATTGTTTTTGTATAATTTCTTACGGTCAGAACATATGAATGCACTGTTTCGAAATCTTCTAAAATTGGAACTTGATTTATTATAACTTGATTACTTAACAATTTTTCAGTTTGTTCAGATTCGATTATATGAGGTTCATTGTATTTAACTTCTCTAGTAGTTTTCTTGGCTAATAAAATAGTATTAGCTTGAACATTTTCTTGATGTTCTATATTTGTTTTTCCATCATTTTCTTTTTCGTTAATTTTGATATTTGTTATATCAAAAGGTATAGACTTTTTATCGTCTATAATTAAATTGTTCATATTATGTATTTTAAATTTTGCAGTTTTATGAGTTGACGTTTCTGGTTCATTAACAGATGTATTATCACAGTATTCTTTATTTTTATTATACAATAGATCAAAAAGTCGTAGATCACTTATTTTCTTGCAATTTTTACGTGAGTAACCTGTAGTTTTACAATATATACAATAATTTTTTTGTTCATAGTCAGTAAGTTCATCATTTGGATACAGAAAATTTAATGCTAATATAAAATCATCTATATTGTTGATTTTCGCTCGATGTATAATAGAAGAGATGCTACCTCTAAGTTTCAACTTTGCAATTAAAAACAGTTTCCTTTGATCGTTAGCTAAACTTCTTGCTAATTTTATTTTATCAACATATTCTTCAGGTAATATATTTTTACCATCGAATTCTGGTAAAAGTTCAAACAAATAATCATCATCATAATCCATTATGATATTTAGATCTTAATTATTTTGTGAAGGGAATTTCATATGTTCCATTAAGATATTACAAAGTAAATGTGTAATATGATGTTAATATGCAAATGTTATTATAGATACTTTTATTATTTATCAATATTAAGCGATCCATGTTGTATTAACAATGATCTTGTTGATATATAGTCTGAACTCGTTATTAATCATAAAAATTGTTATGAATATTGCTGATCATGTTTTTTTTTACACTGTTTACAATTACGTTTTTAAATATATATATTTAAAATATTTTGAATCTTATTTAATAAATTTCTTTGACACTCACCTACTTTTAAAATAGATAAAAATGCTGACTTTTGCTTTAAATTCTTTGCTTTCTTTGACCTACTGTTGTTGAAAATATCCGCGAGTATGTCACACGGTAATTTTGCTGAGTCAACATTTTTTGACAGTTCGATACTCTTTAGTTATTTGATTACCAGCGTCTATTTTTTAAATGCCGTTTTGTTCTGACTTCCAATATTTAATGTTGAATCAGGTTTTCTTTTATTCACCGAAACGTATTTCACTTTCAAAACTATGTATTGAAAATTATGTTATTTTCACGGTTTTAATGAATTGTTAATGTATCAGATTACTGATATTATAAAATTGATGCAAGAAATTTTTTAATATAATTAATAAAAAAAATGAAAAAATGTTTTACAATTATTAAGAATGTATGAACTTATTTATTCAATTGTTTTAATTGAAAATAATGTTTAATCGCGCACTTCACGATTGTATATTTTAATTACGCACTATGCGTATGATATATGTATTTAAATACAATATATATATTTATTAATTGATGCAATTCGCTAATAATGCACTTCGCGTATATATATTTATTTGTTTTAGATAACACTATTAATATTTAATGACACACTTTGTGTTTATTTTTAATGACGCTATTCGCTTTAAATATTGCACTTCGCGTATAAATAATTTATTCAATGGACGCTATTTTGCGTATAATATTTATTGTGCCCTTGGAAATATAATATTTTGTTTGACGCACTTTTGCGAATAATATTTATTGTGCCCGTGGGAATATAATATTTTATTTGACGCACTTTTGCGTTTTCTTAATTCACTTTTAAACACTGTATTTCAAAGATATTGAAATTACAAGCAATAATTTTTAATTAGAGCTTCAATAAGAGTCCTGAAGTATCATAGAAATCAGATTATAGGTAAGTTAAGACCAATCTAAAAATCGGCTAGAGTAAGCGTTCACGGATTTGATACCTTGAGAAATAAAAAATTCTCAAACTGTTATAACTTTTATTCTAAACGACCTAGAGACCTATACTCAAGCATAAAATCAACTTTTTTTTATCTCTCATTTAATAATTTAAAGCCTGTTGAATCTTTTAAGGTTTTCGCATTTATGAGTAAAAGACGCAACAGGTGGGTCTATTAATTTACTTGTGAAGCAAAATACTGAATTATGAGAGGTTCAAATAATAATAAAATCGTAGGATACCATTGACCAGGCCTATTTTGCCTTATTTTACATGACTTATAGAAAGTTTTCTTGTAAGATTTAGTGAATTTGAAGTTGTCCGGCCAGAGTTAAAATGATCTAAATTTTGTAAAAAACGAATATTTTAGATATTTCGCAAACTTTAAACCTTCGTATCTCCGTCAATTTTGAGCCTTTTTAAAAATTTCAAAATTGAAATTAAAGCTCTCTAAAAGACCAATAAAATGACTTTTTGATAATTTGAGAATGTTTGAATCCAATTGAGTTACAGCTGTTTAAAAATTTTCAAAAATTTCAAAAATCAGTATTTTGTTCTCTGAGTTTTCAGAAGCCTCATTAGAATTTTTTAAAAATAAGATTACGGATATTTAAAGTTAACATAAAAACGAAGAAATTGCCGCCTGTCGAATAAAAATATGTCAAAAACTCGAGTCTTGGCAGAATTTTGAAAAAGAGTGAAAAACAGCCGAAAGAAGCGGATATTTGACCTTTGAAAGGCCATTTCTCGGCGAGTTTTGCACATAGAGGGCTGAAATTTTGCACAGATTTCTAATTTTAATAATACTAAAACATATCTCAAAATCAGCAAAATCGCTGACCCACGTGCGCACACTTTTTAAAAAAGATGTTATTTTGACCCATATATATATATATATATATATATATATATATATATATATATATATATATATAATTCTGTGTGTGTGCGTGCGCATTGGCATGAAATGTCGCATATACATAAACCTATATGCACGTGCGTTGAAATTGACATAAAAAATTCTATGTATATTAACGCGTGCGTGCATGCATGCGAATTGATATAAAATGTCCCATATACATGAACCTGTGTCTGCGTGCGTTATAATTGATATGAAAAATCCCATGTTTTTTAAAGCCTGTGTGCATGCATGCAAATTGACATCAAATGTCTTATATATATATATATATATATATATATATAAACCTTTGTCTGCTTGTGTTTCAATTGACACGAAAAATCCCATGAATATTAACGTGTGCGTGCATGCATGCGAAACGACATGGAACGTCCTATATATATATATATATATATAAACCTGTCTGTGGGTGCGTTCTAGTTGACGTGAAATGTCCCATGTATGTATGTATGTATATATAAACCTGTTTGTGGGTGCGTTCTAATTGACGTAGAATGCCCCACGTATGTATGAATGTATGTATGTATATATATATATATATATATATATATATATATATATATATATATCAACTTGTCTGTATGTGTGCGTGTGGGTCGACACGAAATGTTGCATATATATGAGCCCAGGTGCGTATGTATGTGCGCGTCCACATATGTTTTTCTGTATACATATATATGATGAAAATTCCTTAGTACGTTTAATTAAAAAGGAATTGTGGAATTTTTAATTAAAGCCCTCGAATGCACAAATCATAATCATAACTGACGCTCCTCTAATTCACGATTACATTTTGATTTTTTAAGAGGGGGTCGTAATCATTCGCCGCTCTATACAGGGTGGCGCTGCGGTCAAATGAGAGAAATATAGAAAATATTTTTTATTCAGCGATTTATAATTTATCGAGACAATAATATACTTCTAACGTTGTCAAAGGCACTAGCCATATATATGTAGAATTATTATTGATGCTAATATTATTTGAAAAGTCTAAAATATTATCATAAAACGAAAAATGCGGCGCGTGGTAGAACCGATGTAAACATATGAGTATTTTTCCTAGGATTTTTTAACTAAAGCCTTTTCAATTCACGATTAGATTTTGATTTGTTAATTAAAATATTTTTAATTATTAATTTAAAAGGAATTGTTAATTAAATAAAACTTTAATTACAAATTCAAAAATGATTCGTGATTCAAATAATTTTTAATTACTTTTTTCGCAACCCTGGTTCTTTCATGTCTTTTAATATTTTTAATTTCAATAAATAAGCCACATGTTCTACAACTTATAGTTTTAAGGCGACTACGGAAGTTCGGTTAGATTTCATTTTGTAGTTTACAAATTACTCTTTTGGTTTCTAAAATTTTTTGGATTTTTCAATTTTCCACCATTTATTATAATCCGTAGAATGGTGGAAAATTAAAAAATCTGAAAAATTTTACATATTGAAAGAGTAATTTGTAAACTCAAAAATAAAACCTAACCTAAAATCCGAAGTCGCCTTAATATAAATTCTATTTATATGTATTTTTAAAAATTCAGATGTAGAATAAGAATTTTTGCAAAACGGGCATTGAAATACATCCGTTTTTCCTATTAATATTAAGTTTAAACATTAATTTTCATTAAATAATAATTTTATGAAAAAATTGGGAAACATTTTGATTATATTTTATACATGGGGATTTATAATTTCATTTAAGTTTAATTTTATTCTGTTTCTATTATATTTAAAAAAAATAAAATATAATAAGCATAACACATTTAATAATTTACATCAATGACTTTTTAGGGGTCCACCTTTGCTTTGTTTGACATTTTCATTCATTGCAATTTTCTAATATGAAAGAGAAAGGAAGAGAAAGAGTCTACTTACTCTTTACTTAGCTGCCTACCCGACACTGAAGTGGCTTTTGCTGATCGCTTGCCCTACGCACGCACTTATCTTCACAGTGAAAAATTTGTTAGCTTTTGTCGACAAAAATCGCATTATGAGTGGCGCGGTTTACGAAACAGCTACCACTCCGATATTTTCGACTAATTACTTTCTGACAGCTATGCAGAAACTGTTTTAGCTTTCAATTTAATTTAAAACAAGTTTTACAAAAGAAAAAAATCTTTGATTTTAATAAAATAAAAATAAAATACCCTTTAAGTGAATCAAATTGACACAACAAAATGAAATTTAAAAATCAATTAATCGTTTAAATTAAATGAAATGAATTAATAAAAATGGTAAAAATTTAAATAAATTATTTATTGAAAATTATTGTCCAAACAATATTATCTATTTTTTATGTATCATCTAAATTATTTTGAATATAAATATTAGTAAAAGTTCTACATCTTGACAAAGCAACGTATAATTGACCATGTAAAAACAATGGTCTTGTTATAAATAAGCCTACATTATCGAAACTTTGACCTTGTGATTTATTTATAGTTATTGCAAATGCTAATATAATTGGAAATTGTTTTCTGTAAAAAATAAATGGTAATGAAGAATTATTTTCTGTATTTAAAGTAATTTTTGGAATAAAAACTTTATTTCTACTTTTATCGCCTGTCATTATTTCAGCTTCAATATTATGTTTATATAAATTTATAATTTTCAATCGTGTACCATTACATAATCCTTCCGATATACTTGAATTTCTTAACAACATTACTATAGCATTAACTTTCAAATGAATTTATGAGGTGGTAAACCTTCTTTAATTTTATTTAAAAATTCTATTTGGTGATTCAAATAAATGTTATCGTCAGTTTGATCAACACCTTTATGCGTAGCGTAATCTATACTATAATATGTTTCAGTTTTTTCATTTAAGAGGAGGTCACGTATCTCTGTCCTTTTCTAATCGAAGAATTGAGTTTTTTACAGAAACTAATAACTTGAGCAAATAATGAAGAGAAAGCCGCATCTCGTAATAAAAAAAGCAATATTTTCTTTGATAAGAAAGAATTAATTTTATTGCTTCGTTTTCAAGGAAACCTTGAAAAACTTAAATCATAGAGGTTAGGGTGGACAATTTGGTTTTTCAAGGTTTTCTTGAGAACAAAGCAATAAAATTCATTTTTTCTTATCAAAGAAAATATTGCTTTTTTTATACAAGATGCGGCTTTCTCTTCATTTTTTCATAAAGTTATTAGTTTTTGTAAAAAAATCATTTCTTCGATTAGAAAAGGACAGAGATACGTGACCTCCTCTTAATAAATTTAATACTTTTTAATTCAAATTATTAATATCTTCATTATGAGGAGCTAATATAATTTTTTCTTTGCAACAATTTTTATTAATAATTGAATAAATTTTAGAACAAATATCGTTAGTTTATAATTTATTTGGAATTATGAAAGGGTTTATTTTACCATCACCACTTTGTAATAGAAATGAAGCAAATTTTTTATTTTTAGATCGAATATTTTTTGTTAATTCTCCGTTTATCGGAGAACATCTTGTGACTCTGTTCAATTCCTCTTTTGCACGGGGGTCTTCCCTTGCCTTTGGAAGCGTGCACGCATTGTGCCATTAACCTTAAGAGGACCGGAAAACCACTATGGTGGCGTGACCCCTGATCGACCTTTACCCCAAAGTCAATTAGTGATATCAGATACCTTTTTGGACCACTTTCTTAGAGCGATCACAAATCTCAAATACCGGTCCTCTAAAGGTTAAAAAAGTGTCCTGCACCAACAATGCCTAAAGATTTTAGGCCCATAGCAATCTTATGTTTTCTTTCAAAGGTCCTGGAGAAGATTGCTCATGACCAATTGCAAGAGTATATTACGACACATCGGATACTTG
Source organism: Anastatus disparis (assembly GCA_017163975.1). Taxonomy (NCBI): domain Eukaryota; kingdom Metazoa; phylum Arthropoda; class Insecta; order Hymenoptera; family Eupelmidae; genus Anastatus; species Anastatus disparis. The sequence continues at coordinate 730,938 of JAFFSR010000248.1, read as the reverse complement.
ACTCTATGCAGACTGGTTTTAGAAAGCATCACTCAACGCAGACTGCCATACTTAAACTTACTGACGACATAAGAACAGGTCTAGATAAGAAACTTGTCACGCTACTACTTCTGTTTGACTTTAGTAAGGCATTCGACACGATCTCGCACTCCAAATTACTTGCAAGGCTGAGATCGATGAGGTTTACCAGGGCTGCACTCAAGTGGATTAGCTCCTATTTATTAGGTAGGAAACAAATGGTTTTCACGCATTTAAAAGAGGAATCGAATTGGCTAACAACCAATTTAGGAGTTCCGCAGGGTTCAGTGCTGGGGCCTCTGTTGTTTTGCCTTTACATTAATAACATACGTGACACCCTTGACCCCGGTTGTGTCGAGCACCTATTATATGCAGATGACCTGCAAATTTATACGCAGGTCTCTTATGAGGATGTGAATGAAGGTATTTGTATTCTACAGAGGGTGGCCAAGGCGGTGTTGGAGTGGGCTGTTGATGCTTCTCTCACACTAAATGCAAACAAAACTAAAGCGATCGTTTTTGGCAATGGTCGATTCATTAATGACTTTTATGCTGGTGAGCCAAGGACGATTGAGCTTGAGGATGGTGTCGGCATATCTTTCTCTGATACCGTTACGAGCCTTGGTGTTGTGCTTGACTCTAAGCTATCATAGGAGCCACATGTTAATATGCTGACTAAGAAGTTTAATAGAACTATGTATGGCTTACGGTTTTTTCGTCGGTATACCACTGAGGCTCTGCGCAAACAACTTTCAACCGCCCTGCTGTTTCCACATCTCGATTACTGCTCAGTAGTTCTGCTCGATACCTCACAGGGGTTGAAAAGACGATTACAAAGACTACAAAATTCATGTGTGAGATATGTATTAGGCGTGAGAATGGGCGATCATATCTCTCCTCATAGAGCTGCGCTGGGTTGGCTGCGTACTGATGCGAGGAGACAGTATTTTATGGCTGTACTTATGAACAAAATCGTGCGCATGAATACTCCCGAGTATCTAGTGGGTCTCTTCACTAGATATGTACCTAGGGTAGCCACTAGGGGAGAGATTAAGGATTTCGCGGTGCTCTTCATGCGTACTGAGACTGGAAGGAATTCCTTTCAGGTTCAGGGTGCGCATTTTCGGAACTCCCTGCCTGCTGATATAAAGAATCTTCCATCGCTCAGCAGGTTTAAGTCGGCTCTGAGGGGGTACTTGCTCGACCTTCAGTAAACTAAGTTTTATTTTTTATTTATATGTTAATTTATTATAATGTGACGTCCCTTATATAGACTTAAGGTGTGATTGTATTTATTGGCTGAATGGTTAGTGAGTGAATGCTCTACTTGTTTTTATTATTTTGACTGCGTTTTTGTGCTACTGCATACGCTTTATTATTTTATTGCATTATTTATCATTTTTCATTTTGTATTTTAAATTAAAAATTTTATATACTATGACTGATAGATATTGTATGACTGACTTTTAATTCATAGGATTGCGTGTATTTTACTATTTTTTTTTTGGTATCTGTGATATCACTTCTTTTGTTGTGACTTACTTATTCAGTATTATTAGGTTTAGTAACTGACTGTGATATCAATTGCAATATATTGTATTTGCAATACATTGTTTTATGTGCAATATTTTATATTTATACATTGTTTTATGTGCAATATTTTTACATTTATTCATTGTTTATGTGCAATACTTAATATTATATTTATGAATTGTATTACACGCCCTTTGTATAATGATATGATATACAATAAATAGTATCTATCTATCTATCTACTAAAAAATTACCATAAATATGACCTTTTTATTGTTTCTTCTATAAGGCTGATTCCATTTCAAATCGAACAGTCAGTATACACTCAAGTCACCAATTACTGCGCTAATGGAGTATGTTATTCTACCCTAAAAATAAGGGTATACGTATTTTTTTATTTTGCTGAAATATCAAAATTGCATCAGATATGCACTTTTGAAAATTGCATACAAAAACTAAATGTTAAAACTGAAAATATTGAGAATAACTTTAGAGGGCTATCGTTTTACCAATTTTCAATGAATTTTGGTAAACCTTATTTTGTTTTATTATGTTTTAAGAGGACGCTGGATCTCTCTATCCTTTTCTAATTAAAAAATGTAAATTTTTGGGAAAACTAGTTATTATTGATAGAAATTAAGGGTTGTCCGCAACTTCTATAGTGAAAAACAATATTTTGTCTGATGAGAGCAAATTAATTTTATTGCTTTTTTTTAAGTAAAGTTTGACATACTTAAATAACGTATTCTCTAGCTTAATTTAGAGATTTTGTTAGTTAAGTGTCAAACTTTACTTGAAAAAAAAGCAACAAAATTAATTTGCTCTCATCAGACAAAATATTGTTTTTCACTATAGAAGTAGCGGACAACCCTTAATTTCTATCAATAATAACTAGTTTTCCCAAAAATTTACATTTTTCAATTAGAAAAGGATAGAGAGATACAGCGTCCCCTTAAGCCCTCTTTAATTCAGTGCAAGAAATTTCAAAAAAGACTAAAAAATGACTAAGATATGTGCATTTTACCAAAAAATGCACTTTTTATGCACATGCATTTTTTTCGAAAAACCCATTTTTTTTTTTGCTGAAATTTTTTGTGCTCATGAAGGACCAATGTTTGAAGCGAGAAAAAAAATTCACAAATTTTATTGGTGAAAAATTTTTGTATATACGTTCGGAAATTTTAAGCAATGTAGATTTAAACACTATCCTCCTTTTAGCATTACCCAGGAACAACGACGTGGACGTAGAAGGTTTCTGTTCCCTTCGGGTGCTTTTTTAAAGTGAGTTCCCCTTGCCTCTCACTGTTGGGATGCGTCAAAAATATAATTATAGATAATTACTTTGTTTTTATTTTTGCACTTATTATTTTTAGTTCTAAGTGTAGCCTTACGACGTTTGACTATTTTTTTCTTGTCTTTCACTTTAGTCAGTGCATGTATAGCTGTTCTGCCAACAAATATATGCGATTTCAATTCCCCAAGTTGTTTTAACCACATATGACTTTTTTGAATCCCATTATATTTAGGAACTGTATTCCATTCAATATTTTTTTCTTTTCTAAATTTTTCAATCTCATTTATTGGTAATAATATGATTTTGATTGCACTGGTGTACTTTTGAACCCAATTTATAAAATCGTCAGCATTTTGTATCGATTCTTTATGAACTCTTTTTAAGTTATGTGAAGTAGCATAATGCTTTAGAAGCCCACCTATTCCATCAACGGCTCCTTTTCCATGACCAGTTGCAGAAAATAACCATTTCATTTGATGAGAAAAATGTTTGAATTCATGTAGCTGAAAACGATTTTTAAATTGTCTTGCAGCTCCATCTGATATAATAGTGACTTTAGTAACTAAATCATTTTTCATAAGATCGATAATTTTATTTGTTGCTAATAGCGCATATGCAGTATCATGCTTTTTGTCGTCACTAACGATCGCAAAGCTTTGCGTTATCTCTCCTTGGTAACAGACTGCAGTAAAAATAGAAATTTGGTTATTTACCCAATGATTTCCCTGAACCGCTTTATTATTTATTACAGACCAATTTTCTGCAAAATCAACGTGGATAATTAACTTAGTAGGATCAGCTTTACCTTCTTCTTTTTCTTTTTTTATAGCTTCACGTTGAATATTTTTTATGTATACGTGAGTACTTGCTCTTAGTGCGCAGATTGAAAATTTCTCTTTAAAAACTGATAAGCTTACTGTTTGTTTGATAAGATTACCATTATCCCACAAAGCAAACGTAATTTCATCTTCACAATTTTCTTTCAGTTTTAACAATTTTAATGTGATACCCTCACTACCGGGGCAATAATTGCATTCTTGCAAGAAACACGAATCAGATGGTTCAGAACACAACATTGCGTTAGTTATTTCTGAACGAATGAAATCTAATTCAGAATTATTATCGCCTCTAAAACGAATTAAACTTGTAAGAAACAGTTCAAAATTTTCGCAATGTACACAAAGACAAGTTTCCTTCACAGGGCTTGTTAAGACGAAACTTGATCTTACGAGGAGAGTGTTTCACCTTCGGGTCACCGTTTTTGCTCAAATTTTGGGAATATTTTCTGGATGCAGAAATATGAAGAAAGCCAAAATTTTAGAGGCCAACGCTCAACATTTCCCTAGTTACAGGCCATCGAAGAAACTCACTAAAAAAGTTACTAGCTTTTAAAACGCTTATAGTTCCTCAGAATTATTAGCTAGAAGTTTAAACCTTTTTTTTAAATGAAAGCTGAGCTCAAATCCTTTCGAAATAGCACCTATACCATCTCAAAATATTATTTTTTCCCAAAGCTAGAGCGTAATAAAGATTGGACCTGAATTTTTTGTTTAAAACATTGATTAATAATAAAAGCTAAAATTGGGTTCAATCTTTATTATGCTACAACTTTGGGAAAAAATAATATTTCGATATGCTATAACTACTATTTCGAAAGTATTTGAGCTCAGCTTTCATTTAAAAAAAGGTTTAAGCTTCTAGCTAATAATTCTGAGGAACTATCAGGATTTGAAAATCTAGTAACTTTTTTAGTGATTTTCTTCGATGGCCTGTAACTAGGGAAATGTTGAGCGTTGGCCTCTAAAATTTTGGCTTTCTTCATATTTCTGCATCCAGAAAACATTCCCAAAATTTGAGCAAAAACGGTGACCCAAAGGTGAAACACTCTCCTTGTTAGACTATAGAATTTCGATTTTCCTATTTGTAAGTTTGGATTTTCTTTTCTTAATTGACTATATGTTTCTTTTAAGCTTCGAGTAAGAAACCGTTTAACTTTTTTAGTTTTTGTATTATTAACTTTAACAGTAACAACATCAGATTTATTTGGACTTTGTCTACTACAATTAAGAGGACGCTGGATCTCTCTATCCTTTTCTAATTAAAAAATGTAAATTTTTGGGAAAACAAGTGATTATTGATAGAAATTAAGGGTTGTCCGCTACTTGTTTAGTAAAAATTAATATTTTCTCTGATGAGGACCAATTAATTTTGTTGCTTTTTTTTCAAGTAAAGTTTGACATACTTGCAAAATCCTAAGTTAGGCTAGAGAATACGTTATTTAAGTATGTCAAACTTTACTTGAAAAAAAAGCAATAAAATTAATTGGTCCTCATCAGAGAAAATATTAATTTTTACTAAACAAGTAGCGGACAACCCTTAATTTCTATCAATAATCACTAGATTTTCAAAAAACTTACATTTTTCAGTTAGAAAAGGATAGAGAGATACAGCGTCCCCTTAAAATCATAATTTAAAAAATATTCCATAGCGATATTTTTTGTATTTTCATCAATAGGATGACCAGTATATGAATCTGGCTCCGAATAAACTCCTTTATTTTTCACGGGATTTCTTGATTTATTTATCATATACTCGCTTATATTCGGGAATAGTGAGCAAATTTTTATTTTGCTTAATTTTGAAGGTAGTAGAGTTAGAAGTTTTATATTCTCCAAAACAGAAGAACATTTTTTTAAAGCCGATTTAAAATTTTCTACAAATTCGTTCTAATAGTTTTCAGTCGAACTTTTGTCCGATTCTATTGATTCAACTGAAATGCCATACGCATCTTCTAATTTACTTCCGACAGTAGCAGAAAAAGCCGGAATTAAAGATTTTTTCTTTTTAGATACGTAATTTTCTGTTAAATTTTTAGGCATTGCAGTTTTTATTTTTAGCGGCGAGACGCATTGAGGTAAAATTGTATTAATACTCTCGTTTAATTCCTGTATTCGTTCGGGTGTCTTGGGGATAAAATCGAATACGAATTTATATATATATATATATATATATATATATATATATATATATATATATATCACTATTGATGATATATACATACATACTAAGGTAAACAAATAATGAGCGAAGCATGCGACAGCGTTGGAATGAACATTGCTTAAGACTTTCGAACGTATATACAAAAATTTTTCACCAATGAAATTTGTGAATTTTTTTTCTCGCTTTAAACAAATAAGTACGGGATCAACCAAGTACCATTAGATAGGTAATTTGGTCCTCTATGAGCACAAAAAATTTCAGCAAAAAAAAATGGGTTTTTCGAGAAAAATGCATGTGCATAAAAAGTGCATTTTTTGGTAAAATGCACATATCTTAGTCATTTTTTAGTCTATTTTGAAATTTCTTGCACTAAATTAAAGAGGGCTTAAGACATAATAAAACAAAATAAGGTTTACCAAAATTCATTGAAAATTGGTAAAACGATGGCCCTCTAAAGTTATTCTCAACATTTTCAGTTTTAACATTTAGTTTTTGTATGCAATTTTCAAAAGTGCATATCTGATGCAATTTTGATATTTCAGCAATATAAAAAAAATACGTATACCCTTATTTTTAGGGTAGAATAACATACTCCATTAGCGCAGTAATTGGTGACTTAAGTGTATACTGACTGTTCGATTTGAAATGGAATCAGCCATAATTAAATTTCTATTTCCATGTTTAACAACTGGTAAAATTTGTCAAAAATCACCACCTAGAATAATTAATTTTTCACCAAAGAGAAAATTACTATTACAAACATCTTTTAATCTATTATTAACTATTTCTAATGCTTTTTTTGGAATCATTGATGCTTCATCCCATATTATTATATCAGCTTCTCTTAATTTTTTTTTATCTGATTGTAATTCTAAAAATGCATTTTCAACTGTATTTAAATTTAAAGGTAATCTAAAAGTCTTATGACTTGTCATTTCTTAAGGTAATAAAGTAGATGCAATACCAGTCCAAGCCATAGACAAAATTTTTTTATTAGTTGATATAAAATAAAATATTAAAGTCTTATATAAAAAAGTTTTTCCTGTTCCTCTAGGACCATCAATAAAATCTATTTTTTTATTATCTTTTTCAGTTAAAATTTCAAAAATTAATTTTTGTTCATCGTTCAATTTATTATACATTTAAAAATTTTTTTTGCTTTCTATTTCATTATGATGATTATTGTTTAAAGTAATTAAATTTATTTTTGGTTCAGGTAAACCAAAATCTTTACAAGACATATATTCATTAATAAAAATATTATTAAGTTTAAATAAAGCCTTATTTTCTTTATTTTCATTAAAATCTTTGACAAAATAATTAGCAGTAGAGGTTGGCGCACTTGCGCACAGGGGGCTTGCGGAATTTCCATTTTACCATGTTTGATGTCATTTATTCTTTTAAGCAATAATTGTACATTTTATAAGATTTATCATAAAAATTATTAACTTAATATGTTTGTTCTATAAATTTAAAATAAAAGCAGTAGGTGCAAACAATAAAAATTAGCACAGACTCTCTCCGTCTCACTCTTATACTCGCACATCAAGCATGAAAATCTACGTTGTGCTGTGCGACTCACAACGAAGATGGATATATGCGTATACTATATCATAGTATACGAGTAATTTTTTATCCTCGTTAGAAGTGGTACACTTTATTCATTAGATACCCATTATGAAATAATTCAAAGTAATAATCAAAATATTAAAAAACATTTATCTAATTAAAAATATAAAAATTATAATGTTAAAAGAACATTTTGAATTTCAAATAATTTCAATGTATTAATATGATTTACAGTTTTACTTAGTAGTGGAGGCTGGCGCGCTTGCGCACAGGGGGCTTGCGGAATTTTCATTTTACCATGTTTGATGTCATTTATTCTTTCAAACAATAATTGTACATTTTATAAAGTTTATCATAAAAATTATTAACTTAATATGTTTGTTCTATATATTTAAAGTAAAAGCAGTAGGTGCAAACAATAAAAATTAGCAAGAAGCTTTTGAAATGATGGGATTTGAATGAAATTGAGGGTCAAAGAGGATGAGCTAAGGAGCAGCTAAGGAAAAGCAACAAAAACGTAAAATAACGTAAAATAACAGAAAAAAAAGGTGAAATTTGCGGATTTACCTGAGGAGGAGTAAAAATGACTTAAAATAACGTAAAAATAACGGAAAAAAGTGATGGATTTTTCGAGAAAGAGAGAGGGAAGAGAAAATGAAGGTATGAGGAAACTCAAAAGAAGAGAAAAAGAAGAGGGGAGGAAGGAAAAAGAAAAGAGAAAGAAGAGGAACAAATAACGTAAAATAACGTAAAAAAAGGGAAAAAAGAGGATCAAAATTAGGTAAGAGAACGAGGAAAAAAAGAGAAGGGGAGGACCTTGGTTGTAGAAATTTTCCTTTATAACTATATAATATAGAGAGATATATATACATCATTTGTACAATGTAGTGTTGATTTTCAGGGTTTTCTCTTTTACGTTTTTCCATTTACTCGTAAAATATCACTCTTTAAATTCATTAATATATTAATACAGGAAAATATTGAGAATCGGTTTATATTAAGAATAAAAATATATAAACATTAAAAATATACAAATCGGTAATATATCAAAAATATTAAAAACAGGAAAAAACTTCAAATATTCTAAAATTATACCAAGTAACAAAATAAGAAAAATTCCGATATCTTCCTTGTTATTTCTTTAAAAAATTCAATTCTACTAATTTTTTCAATAATTTACTGTCAGTGATTTTAACATTTTTCATTTTTCATTCATTATTTTATTATTTATTATTAACATTTATTATTTGACAAAATCATTCTTTACTAAATTCTATTTCCCGATTATCGAGAAGCGAGATAAGATCGAGCGATAAGGGACCGCCTCAGACGACCGATCCGGCATACTGGTACCCCCGGCATACTGGTACCCCAGAGACGGCATACTGGTACCCCCGAGGCGGCATACTGGTACCCCGAGTGACGTCATATGTGTCTGCCATTTAGATACCCCTACTACTAGCGTGAATGGTTTTCAACCTATGAAGGGCTTATTGACTATATATCGATACATCTAGGAGACAGTCGTCTTGTTTATGCTACAGGTAAAGGGCGCGTAAATGTTTTAGCGTATAATGTATTAACGTGGGTAAGAAAGTATTTTTCTGATGTTCTTTACGTACCCGAAATTAAATTTAAACCATTTCCTATGGGCGCGGCTCTTGCGAAAAATATGACTATTGAATCAAATAAAACCGAATATGCTTTTTATAAAAATAATAAAATATTGGTGATCGGTGAAAAGTCTGAAACAGAATCAATATTTGTAATGAAAATAAAAGTTGAAAATGTAGTAGAATCTTTACTCACGGAACAAAATGTAAATAAAGATGTTGATAAGAATTCGATGCAAGCGTTGCATGAGCGCTTGGCGCACTAGAGTTTCGCACATGTTAAGGTTTTTCTTAAAAATAATAATATTAATGTTAAAGAATCGACTTCGTTTTGCGACGCGTGTGCACTTGACAAAATGCACAGAGATCCTTTCCCGCTTAGCGGTACGCGTACGACAAAAGTTGGTGAAATTATTCATTCTGACCTTTGCGGTTCGACGGAAGTTAATTCTTTAGGTGGTAGTGAATACTTGTTATTATTCAAGGACGATTATTTGAAGTCTTCGAGCATATACTACTGGAGGAAGCCTTCGAATGGCAGCAAGCGTTACAAGGCGAAGAGAGGGAAAGCCTCTATTTTGGTACGTGCTGTCTCTCTCTAGCCTGATTTGATTGGCTGCTTCTGTTCTCCACTAAGAAAGTGAGAGAGAGATAACACGTACCAAAATAGAGGCTTTTTCTCTCTTCGCCTTGTAACGCAATTAATAGCTGGGAGGTTTCCTCCAGTAGTATATGCTCGAAGTTTGAAGTACATTACTCCGTATTTTATAAAATATAAAAGTGAGGTTAAAGATTGTTTCATAAATTACATGCAACGCGTTGAAAAAGAAACAAATATGAAAATAAATATTTTTAGAACGGATAATAAGCTTGAATATGTAAATAAAGAGTTAAATGGTATCCTTTTCAAAAATAGAATCAAGCACGAACGTACAGTTGTTGATACACCTCAGGAAAATGGTAAAGCTGAACGCGAAAAGAGAACGCTTGTAGAAGCAGCGCGTACAATGTTACTATCAAAGAATTTACCTAAATATATTCGGGCTGAGAGCCTTAAGAGGCGGTCGGGTCTCTTTCGCCGCTACATATAGGGTGGCGCTGCGGTCAGGTGAGAGAAATCTACTAAATATTTTTTATACAGCTATTTACAATTTTCTGAGACGACAATATACTTTTAATGTTGTCATTTCCTCTAGCCATATATATGTAGAATAATTATTAATACTTATCTTGTTTGAAAAGTCTAAAATATTGTTATAAAGCGAAAAATGCGATGCAACGTAGGACCGACGTAAACATTAGTATACATCATTCTTTATTTTTGCTCTCTCTGTCGCACTAAAGGAAGGTGCACGCATGTTTACATCGGTCCTACGTTGCATCGCATTTTTCGCTTCATAACAATATTTTAGACTTTTCAAACAAGATAAGTATTAATAATTATTCTACATATATATGGCTAGAGGAAATGACAACATTAAAAGTATATTTTCGTCTCAGAAAATTGTAAATAGCTGTATAAAAAATATTTAATATATTTCTCTCACCTGACCGCAGCGCCACCCTATATGTAGCGGCGAAATAGACCCGACCGCCTCTTAATACCGCTGTGTGTATATTAAATAGAAGTAGGAAAATTTAAATTCAAAATAAAATTTCATTCTAATTATGGCATGGAAAGAAAAGTAATTTTAAAAATTTTTAAATTTTTGGTACTGATGTTTATGCTTTTATTAATAAAAATCATCAAAACAAGTGGGATTCTAAATCTAAAATCGGTATTTTTGTTGGTTATAACGATTGTACAAAAGGGTACAGAATTTTAATTCAAGGACCCTGGTAGAAAATAGACCATTCAAAAATGGCCATTAGTCATTTATTAGTCATTTTTTATGACTAATTTTTTAATCACAAAATGACCAAAATATGGCGAAATTGCTAATATATATAGATATATACTTTATGCAAATAAATTTATCGATAAATTTCTTTTCTTCAACGAAGAGATTTTCTTTACAAAAATTAACTTGCTAATATGGTAAAGTTAAAACGGATCACAAAAAGCCTAAAAATTATGTTACAGCATAATAAAAATGACAGAGACTTTAAATAAATATTTTAGAGATTTAAGGTTAGTCCTCAGGTTGCCATGACTCTGTTTTAACCTTACTTTGCAAATACGCTAAAAGAGAGTGAGAGAGGAAGAGAAAACGAGGAAGAGAGAAAAAGCGTTAGAGTTTCCAAAACTTGAGAGAACTGCAAAACAGACACAAATTAATAAAGTAGTTCATTTTTTGAAAAGTACGGAGTTTTTAAATAAGAAAAGAAAATTTAAAAAAAGGAAGAAAATAGACTAATGTATCATCAAGTCAATAAGTTTAACAAGTCTATTGGAGAAGAGTAGGAAAGTGTAAAATTTGAGGTTATTAAAAACAGTGTAAACAATAGTTGCAGTGAGAATGAATTAACTGTTGAAGAAAGCTGTGATATAGTTCTCAAGACTGTGATTTGGAAAAAATTTGTCAACCACACTAACTGATGTAATATCGTGAATGGGATACATAAATTTAATTTTTTCATCAAACTCGTTTCTCATTAAAAATAATTGATAAAAGTTATATTGTGATTACAAATTTTATTTAATATTAATATTGTTTCATAGTTTAGTATAATATTTAATAATAAAAATAAATTAATGTATTATCTATTATAATAATATAATAAAATGATTGATCATATTTATAACAGTTTTTGACTATTAACCGTCAGTAGTATATGGGGCGGTATAGCGAGACACCCCCTCCCCTCGTCTCGCTATACCTCCCCATACCCCTCCCCCTCCTGTCTCCCCCTTCATGTCTGGGGGTGTTATAGCGTACATGTAATAATTATACGTTAGACAAGAGACTATGCGTGAAAAAGTATTTATTGTAAAAAGTTATTATTTAAATTAATATTTTCAAGAGTATTATTTTTTATTATATTTTTGAAAACGTTCTAATTTCTCCGTTTCTTTTTTTATAATATTCTTTGCATCGTTCTCTCTTTATTCCGTTGTCTGTATTATACATACTTAATTTAAAATATAATTAAAATAATATGTTTTCTAACTTTAAATATAAAAACTTTATGAAAATTTAAAAATGTTAAATGAATAAAAATTCTATATTTTATAATAATAATGATAATATCTATTTCAAAAAGTTTAAAAAATTATTTGAAATTTAAAAAATATGTATGAATATTATTATTAATTAATTTTTAAAATATAGTTTTAAATTTGATTTTTCTTTTAATTAAAAAGTATAAAATATAAATTTTGAAGGGATAGGTAGATAAATAAGGTTAATAAATGAAAAATTAACAAATTAAATACGTTTATATTTTTTATTCTATACCTTCGTATACATGAGTAGCCGTCGGCGGGTTACTCGATCTTCTGTTATATAATAACGAGCGCTGAGGCTCTTGATTTATAATTACATCAAATTCTTCTTTCGAAATTATATCTAAGAACTCTTCCCCTCCGTATGGGTATTTGGTCAGCTCTCCGTCGCTCTCGTACGTGACAATAACCTTCGCCGAATTTTGTGCAGCTTTATAGCGCCATATATAATTTACGGTATTTTTTCTTAGCGCTGTATGCATCAGCGTAGGTGTATGGATTTTGGCACTGAAAAAAATTAAAAATTATGAATACATTGAATTAAAAAGTACTAATTTTCAATAAAAAATTTTTCAAAATAATTTAAAAGAATTTAAAAAATAGAAAAAAATCTAAATTTACAAAAAATATGAATTTACACATTTTTTAATTACTAATAATTTAAAAAAATTTATTTAAAAAATTAAGTTTTTCTACAATTTAAAAAAAAAAATAGGTAGAAAAATATTTTTAAAGAATAATAGTATTGTACTTACTATGCTATTATTTTCGCCTGCAGGTATGAAATGTCCAGCAGCATATCCTGGACGGTTTTTTTTGTGATTTCCAGATGTTCCAAATTTGTATCCTCCTGAGGCCTTGCTACTGGGGTTAGAGTATTAAAGAAGTCTTCCCCCGTTAGACTGAACGGTTGTGTTGTAATTACCAGCGCGTTCGCGTGTATAATTTCTTGCGCCCAATGATAAATTATGCGTCTATCCTCAATACACCGTCGTTGGGCGACTCTGTTAGCCAGGAAATCAAGCTCCTCTTTGCACTGGCTTATGATGATTCCCAAATCTGTCAATTTTTTCAATTTCTCCATTGGCTCGAGAAATGCTGCTTCCCCTCTCTTTTGCGAAGTTTCTTATTCTTTCATCTATTTCAGCTGTTTTTTTTGTTTTTTTTTTCTCCACTTTTTCAAATATAACTTTAACTTCCTCAGCGTCGTTATTAACGCTATTATCCTCGATATATATAACATCTTCGTTATTATCATTATTATCCGCGATATCTATAACATCTTCTAAATTCTGTATTTCCTGCATTCCCGAACTTCTTTCAAGAATTGCATCATACCACATGATATGATTGTTTTGTTCTTCTTGACTATTAATATTTTTTTTATCACAAGCACTGTCACACAAGTCACTTGTTATAAAAGCCATTATGTTCCGAACGCGTTCTTCTTTCGTTCTTTCTTCTTCTTCACCAGCACTTTCAGAAACAGCACTATTCGTTGATTGATTAATAAAATCCATGGTAATATCTTCTTCTTCTGCATTTTCTGGAAGAACAAAAGTTTCCAGCCATTCCATATCGTTGTCTTCTTGCTCGTTATTTAAATTTTGGTATATCAATTCACCAATATTCGGTGATACTGCTTTTTCCAACGCCTCTTTAACCATATCATCAAACCACGACATTTCGTTGACTTGATTATTTTCCATTTTTGTTTTGAAAAAATATTTTTCGTTGAAATTGAAAAAAAGCTAAGAAAAGTATATCTTTCTCAGTAAGTTTCGAAAATCAAACTAAAAAACTTTGAATATCGATCTTGCGAAGAAAACTTCGTGTTGGGTATTTTTTCCATAAAATTATCTATGATTATAAAGATAGAAGAAGAAATTAGGGAAAACATATGCTCTGTTAGATATTTAAGGGAAGCGATAAGTATGTACATCTTGTAAGTATCCGAAAACATTTTTAACACCTGGTATGTTGATATTGTGTATTATCAGATATTCTTTCTCTCTCTTTTTTAAACCTATGTTTTCGCATTTGTAGAAATAGAGGGGGTGGATTTCACGTAAAATAGTGCTCGAGCTATTGTACGGTATTTTCACTGATAAGCATTCCGCTTGCAAGGTGTAAAAGAGAGAGAAAACTTTTCTTGCAGCTTGTATGCATACCGTCTTTACGGGTATAATATTATTTTCCTTTTTTGGTTCACGTATCATTTTAATTAAAATTTTTCTTGCAGCTTGCATACTGACCGTCTTTATACATATAATAGTGTTTCCCTATTTTTCTGTTAACCGATATTTGCTACAATTTTTTCTCTATGAGAAATAAAAGCCTATATAAAGATATGCGTGAAACTATTTGTTCTCATATAGTTCTCTGCTACGATAGCGAATAGAAGCTGAAATTTTGATTGTCTAGTGATTTTTTATTGCGAAACCATGAGAAATATTGTGGAAGACAATTTTCGTGTGATTATTTTACGAATTGGTAAATATTTAAGTTATGTGGAATCGTGTTACACTGTACGAAGAGTGTGTAATTTAACGTGGCGTAGAAAAGTTCATCGTATGACATGTTTCTATCTAAAACAGCAATTAAATTTTTTTTATCATCAGTGTCGTTACGTATGATTGCGCGATTGTATAATAGATTTTTAAAAAAAACGAACTTGCTGTATCAACAGCCGCTGAATATGTGAAATCAAGAAAACTGGAAGATGCCTATGTACTGCAGGAACTAATGAATGAATACAACGAGTATCGATGTAAGTATAAAATACTTTTCAAATTAAATTGCTTCTCTTTAAAAACAGATTAATTTGAGCACTCCGATCTAATCAGATTTATGAGAAAGGTCAAAATATTCTTGTATCTTTTGAATTATTTTTATAGAAATTTACAATCAATTATTAATTTCGATAGTATTTCATTATTATTTAACAAATTAATAATTCGTTATTTACTTCATCTAATCGTATGAATTTATATATTTGTATTGAGTTTTAAATATTATTTTCGACCCATCGCATTTGTTTGGGTAGTTTATATTCGAAGATAACGATTTATAATTTCATTTCTGGTTCATAAAATTATATATCCTTTATAAGATTTCTTTTTGAAATTTTCAATTTTTAAATAAATATTAATATTAAAAAAGATAGTTTAAATTTTTATTTATTTCAATTATAATTTATATATATATATATATATATATATTTAAAATCCTGAGTAGAATTTTTAATGTAACTAATTTTTTACTAATTTTTAAAATATTATTCAATAATAAAGTAAGATATGAATATTAAAAAATATTTTATATTTATTTAGTAATATTAATATTTATATCTTTCATTGTCTAAGAAAACATTGAAAAGTTTAAATTAATATTATTTTAAAAAATGTTATTAAATAATTTTTATGAAAATTTATAATCAATTTACTATTAATTTTACTAGTATTTCATTATATAGCAATTAATAATTCGTAATTTACTTCAATGAATCGTTTGAATGTGTATATTTGTATTGAATTTTAAATATTTTCGATCCATCACATAACATTTGTTTGGGTAGTTTATATTTGTAAGAAAATGATTTATATTTTCATTTTTTGGTTCATAAAACTATAAATCAGTTATAAGATTTCATGTTAAATTTTCAATTTTTAAATAAATATTAATATAAAAAAATGATAGTTTAAATTTTTATGTATTTAAATAATAATTTTTATTATATATATTATTTTAAATAATCGTGAGTCGAATTTTTAATACGAATAATTTTTTTAAATAAATTTTTAAATATTATTCAATAATAATAATAAAGTAAGATACGAATATTTATTTAGCAATATTAACATTTTTATCGTTTATCGCATAAGAAAAAATTAAAAAGTTTATTTTAAAAATATTGGTATGAAAATTATTTTTCAGCGCTAGAAATATTGCGAAGAAATTGGGAGACGGACAGCGACGAGGATTCATTCGGACGTGTAAATAACGAAAATCATCTTATCGGAAATCATGATATGCCAGGTACATCTGGAAACAGTGCCCGGCGACAATTATTCGTTACACCTTCACCTTCTTCGTCTTACCATACTTCCGATTTAAGCGTTTCTCCACAAGTTATAGGTCGCGATGCTGAAATGTTTGTTAATGAAGAAGAAGAAGAAGAAGAAGGAGGAGAAGAAGGAGGAAGGAATGGAATCAGGCAAGAACAGCAGCCGCCAGAAATAATCGTTGATAGCGATGCCGAAACGGTCTTCAATGAAGAAGAAGAGGAACAACAAGAAGAAAGAGTTGAAAATAGGCTAAGTCCCATGCAGTTTCAACAGGACTTGGGAGAAAATTTTGAATCAGAGTCCGTTTTTGATTCTGAAGACGAAGAAGAAGTTAATGAAGAAATAATAAGACCGATCGGGCGGTTAGCACGTACTATGATTGTAAATTATCCAGAGCCATTGAGTGCTACCTTAAGAGCCTTAAGCCATAATGGGCCTATACATGGTAGTGGTAGCAACGATGTACTTAATGAGATAGAAAGCGAGGCAGCAAATACAGCAGGACCCTTTGAAAATAGGCAAGAACGGACTATTCTCTTACACGGTTTTTATGCTCAAAGAGTACCGGAAAGAGAGAGATCGTTCCATCAAATCGTTGACCGCACGCGCATGATTTTCCACTCTTTTGATGAGGGCATGTTAGATCGACGAGTTAATGAGTGTAAGGGATTTTTATTATAATTATAATTTTTATTATTATTTTATTATTATTATTATTATTATTATTCTATTAATATTATTATTATTTTATTATTACTATTTATAAAATATTTTTTATTTGTATAAAGTAATACGAAGAGAAGAAAACGGTGTTGATAACGTGACAAATCTAAATTCAAGATCTCTGGAGATTTATGCCCAAAGAATTAGACCAGTTCGACGCGCGCAAGAATTACGATGGTTTCATACCATGGCTGAAGATATGGAATCAGCATTGTATACAGATTCGACTACAGATTTAGCCGATCTACTCGATCGTGTACACGATAGTTTAAATGGTCCTCCAGAAGAATGAAAATTTTAAAAAATTATTTTTATTTTTCGTTTTTTAATTTTAAACGTTGCAAACATAAGTAAATAAATAATTTTAATAACAATAGTAATAAATAATATTAGTAATATTAATAATAACAGTAATAATGATAAAAATCATGTAATATAAAAATTAAAAATTCTTAATTAAATTTTTAAATAAATTTTCAAAATATTTATTTAAAATTTTTTCTAAACATAAAATATTTTTATAGCATCGTCATCATCATCATCATCATCATCATCATCCCTCATAGAAACATCAACACCAGTTGAAAACTATGCTACGCTTCTTTCTGTCACAGAAGAAGAAGAAGAAGAAGAAGAAGAAGAAGGGGAGGTAGAGTGGGGAGCCACAAATGCATCAGAGAGAGAACAGTTGGGTATGTCTACGAGCAGTAGCAGCGTCAACCATGGACATAGTAATAGCAGCGAGAGGGGGGAGTCCAACGCATATGTAAGTGAGAGCGGCAATAGGAATGAGTATGCACGAGAGAGTGAATCGTGCGTGAGTGAAGTAGAAAATGTTCAAATAGGTGGCGGTAGAGGCGCTAGTGCGGAGGAATTTTCAATAAGACCCCCGGGCGTAAGATTCGATATTAATCAACAAAGGAATCATTACATAAGAAAATTTCAAATGAATGCGACAAGATTAGTACTTTGCATGCGTCCCCCTACAGAAAATTTTAATCCTGTTTTATGGTTAGAATTGGTTATGCGGGATATTCACGCGTATTTGATATCGTTAGGAGAAGAAAATGACTTAGTAGGAATTACTGTAAAAAGTATTCACTTTAGTCATGGCCCAGCCGGGATGTCACTTAGACCGATTTTGAATTTTAATTACGATGATTTATGGGAACTTATAAGTAATTTAACTCAAAGTAACGAAAATTTTCAGATTGACGATAGTTTTATTTTAGAGGCAACGTATACCAATTTACCTCGAGGTACCGGTCGGAAAAATAAATTAAATATTAACATATTGCAGAAAAAATCAATAGTTTGTATACAGAATAAAGATAATTTGTGTTTGCCACGAGCCTTAGTTGTTGGAGAGATGTATGTGAATTATAAAAAAAAATGATTCAATCGATATGAAAAATAAGTGGACTGTCATTCGCGATGGACGTAGATCTATGCAAAAAGAGAACGCTTTGCAGTTAATAAAAAATGCTGACCTGAATATTCCAGAGGAAGGCTGGGGGTTCCGCGAGATAGATAAATTTCAAAAGTACTATACTAGACTTGGCATTGCAATACAAGTATATGATAAAAGTAATTTTGGAAGCGGAGAACCACCATTTTTTAATGGTCGAGCGTTAATTGAACAATCCCAAAATAATGTGGATTTGCAAGGAGTTATAAATTTATATTATGATTCTGATGAACATCATTATCATACTATTTTAAATGTAAGCGGAGCCGCGGGTAATAATTTTTTCTGCGAATATTGTAATAAATGTTACAAATATCCCGACCAACATCAGTGTTCAAACGTATGTTCAAAGTGTTTTGTATCGCCACCATGTGTAAAAGAAAACGGTATAATTTTGAAGTGTAACGAATGCCATAGAACATTTTTCAATAATGCTTGCTACAAAAATCATCAAACAAATGGAAGCTATAAGGCCAAAAATAAAAAAATTTGCGAACTTGTTAAAATTTGTCAAGTTTGTAATAAAGTTACCCATGTTCACAGAGACAAGCATGAATGTGGAGTTAATTGGTGTAAGCTTTGTCGAGGAAAACATTCTGTTAACGAGTTATGTTACATGCGTCCTCTGTCCACGAATGACTATGTCAATGGAAGCAACTTTAAAAAAATAAAGAAAACTTTGTTTGTATTCTACGATTTAGAAACACAGCAAGATACAGAATTTAGATGTCACACTACCACGCGATTACACGTTCCTAACCTCTGCGTTGTTCAGCAAACGTGTGATGATTGTTTGGAGAATAATGATTTTTCTCAAAGATGCGATACTTGTGGTATTCGAGAACATGTTTTTCAAGAAAACCCAATTAGACAATTTTTAGATATGTATATTCGCGAGAGAACAGTTTTTAACCAAATCATATGCATTGCACACAATGCTGGTGGTTTTGACGCACAATTTATGCTGAAAGAATTAGTGGAAAAATATAATCAGACATCACCCCAGGTGATTCTTAACGGACAAAATATAATTTTGTTACAATGCGGTCGAACAAAATTCATCGATAGTTTAAATTATTTCCACATGAAACTAAGCGCATTAACAGAAACTTTCGGCTTACCGCCCAGCGCGAAAAAGGGCTACTTTCCTCATCTGTTTAATACTGTAGGGAATGAAAATTATGTAGGTCCACTGCCAGATCCGCATTTTTACGCGCCTGATTCCATGTCGCATGAGGAAAGAGAGAAATTTTTCACGTGGTATAATTCCGAAACTTTGAGTGGACGCGTATTTGATTTTAAAAACGAAATCGTAGAATATTGTCGCATGGACGTTGAAATTTTAAGACGCGCATGTTTGGCCTTTAGAAAAATTTTCTTAGACGTAGGACAAATCTGTCCGTTTACGAGTGCGACTACTATCGCAAGCGCATGTTCTCTCGTTTATAGAAAGAATTTCTTACTACCCAAAACCATTGGCATTATACCTCCTGCAGGCTATCGTCGTGCTGATAAACATTCTCAGAAGTCAATTGAATGGTTATTAGCCTGTGAAAGAGAAATTGGTCGTGAAATAATTCATGCTGGTAGAACGAGAGAATTTATCTTGCCTGAAGGTTTCCTCGTAGACGGATTTTTACCTCCTGCATCGGGAAATCAGGATGAAAAGGGTATAGTTTTCGAATATGAAGGTTGTTACACGCATGGTTGCCCCCAATGTTTTAATAAAAATCGGGGATACGCGCATCGCTTTTGGACGTACGTTTAACGAAGTTTATGAAAATACATTAGTAAAAATAAATAAAATTCGACAACATGGATACGAGGTTCGTTGTATATGGGAATGCGAATTCGATAAAATTAAACTTGAAAATCCGGAAATAGCTGAATACGTGCGTAATCATCCTGTAATGAGTAGAATAACGTTAAACCCACGAGAAGCATTTTTCGGCGGAAGAACAGAAAATATAATTCCGTATTATAAAATTAAAGAGGGTGAGAAAATCAAATACACGGATATATGCTCCTTGTATCCTTACGTGTGTAAACGTGGGCAATTTCCCATTGGACATCCAAAAATTTTCATAGGAAGCGAGTGTCGTGAACTAACCGGAGGAAATAATAATGATTTGCAACGTGTCGAGGGTCTGATTAAGTGTAAAGTTTTACCACCCAGAAACTTGTACTTACCTTTTGTTACCCGTTAAAATGCACGGTCGTTTGTTATTTGCACTTTGTCGTTCTTGTTGCGAGGAGATGCGAGAAAGCGATTGTAATCACGAAAACATTGGCGAGCGAGAATTCACGGGTACTTGGGTAGTCGACGAATTACGTAAATCTGTCGAACTTGGGTACCGTATAACGAAAATATATATTATATGGCAATACGAAATGACACGCTTTGATGGTATTAACGGAGGACTCTTTGCAGGATACGTAAATACGTTTTTGAAAATAAAACAAGAAGCAAGTGGATGGCCTGCTTGGTGTACAAATGACGACGAAGCGAAATTGCGGTACTTGGACGAGTATGAGCGAAACGAAGGTATTCGATTGGATCGTGACAAAATAGAAAAAAATAGTGGTCTGAGAGCTGTAGCTAAACTTTGCTTAAATTCTTTTTGGGGAAGTTTGGACAACGCAGTAATTTAAAGCAAACGGAAATCGTGAAATCACGCGAAAATCTCTTACGAACATTAACCTGTCCTGATAAAGAAGTTCTTAGTATTTTACCTGTAAACGACGATATTTTATACGTTCATTGGCAGCTTAGAGAAGAAGCTGTTGAAGCATCATCCAATACAAATGTGGTAATAGCAGCATTCACAACTGCACAAGCCAGGCTGGAATTGTACAAACATATGGAAAAGCTTGATAGGCGTACTTTGTACTGTGATACTGATTCGTGCATTTTTGTAAAAAGGACGATTCGGGCGAATATGAGCCAGCCTTGGGAAACTTATTGGGTGATATGACGGATGAATTAAGATGTTACGCTCCTGGTACCTATATAGACACTATGATGTCTGCAGCACCAAAGTTTTACGCTTATCGTGCAATAACACCGTCAGGAAATATTTATGAATGTTGCAAAGTTAGGGGAATAACTTTAAATTTCAAAAATTCATTAAAAATAAATTTTAATAGTATTAAAACGCTCATAGACGAGGTATTCGCGAGAAAACTTAGAGAAGAGAATGAGAAAGACACGAATAAAAGCGAGATACGGTTGAATTTTAAATCTATACGACGCACACCTTATCACGAAGTCATAACAAGAGAAGAATTCAAAACCTGTAGCGTCGTTTTGAAAAAAAGACGCTATGTTTCCCTATCGCTTTCTCTTCCTTTTGGTTATAAGAGTGAATGTGAACAACGAGTAAACGATAAAAATATTGAATAAAAAAGGAAAAGTGTTTTCATGAAATCTATTATTATTATTATTTTACAAGCAATCATCAATAATTCTTAGAAGATAACAATACGCTAACACCCGCACGGTGATAAGCTTATACATTTCTCAATTAGCTGATTGACGCGGAAAATGAGCTTATTCCCGCACACGTGTTGAATAAGCTAATAAAAACACGTGTGCCCGCGCCGCCGCCGCCGCCGCCGCCGCCCCCTCCACCCATCTAGGTCTCTTAATAATAATTAAAAATAAAAAACGTAAGAGGGTGCTTAACATAAAAAACATTAAACTTTTGTCCGTCTTTGTCAGTATTCAACATGGATACACGATGGAAACATCCTTTTACATGCATAATTTCAGGGCCGACTATGTGTGGAAAAACTGTTTTTGTCAAAAGATTTCTCGCCAGTTTACCCCAAATTTGTGACGTGCATTTTGATCGTATTCTCTTTTATTACGCAGAATGGCAAGAGGCCTATCGTAGCGAGTTCAAAGTAGAAGGAAATCAACGCATCGAATTTCGAGAAGGCTTACCACAAACTAGTGATTATTCCAATGACAATGATAAAAAAAAATTGCTCATACTAGACGATCTGATGCGCGAATCATCAAACAATACGGTACTTGATTTATTTACAAAAGGTTGTCACCACAAAAATATCAGTGTTGTTTTTATTACGCAAAATATTTTTCATAGGGGGCCAAATCAGCGTGATTTATCATTGAATTCAAATTATATCGTATTGTTCAAAAATCCGAGAGATCGTGCGCAAATACAGTTTCTCGCTCGACAAGTTTACCCGGAGGACCCCAAATTCTTGCAAGAAGCCTACATTGATGCCTGTAGTCGGCCATTTAGCTATCTTTTGTTAGATTTGAAACAAGATACTCCAGATGAGTTTCGCTTTCGTACCAACATATTTCCCGATGACAAGCTGCACTATGCTTACGTGCCTAAATTTTCATCGAGATTCAGGTAAACATGACTAAATAAAAAGAAAGAAGCATCTGTAGTCAAGAAGCAGTCTTGAAATAGCGATGGCTGGGACAACATCTATGGCCCCGTTCGTAACAAAAAGAAAACAAGGAGAAAAGAAAAAAAGTTCCATAAAGTCTCGCGTCTGTTGCACACCTGGAAAGTTATATTCGAAAAAGCACGTCGCACTTTTGAATGCTCTGAGTCGCGCTAACAGTCAACAGCGTTCAGCTTTGATTCGAACAGCCGATAAAAATCTCATAAAGTGCATTTGTGAGTGTGCACTGAACGTGTTGCAAGGTGTAGTAAAATTAAAAACTCCTGAACAAAACCGCTTAAAAAAACACAGAACTATTTTAAGGAAACTAGTAAGAAGTGGAAGAAGCAGTGGTGCCAATGCGTGGAAAGCTAAAAAACGTACTATAATTCAGAGTGGTGGTTCTTTTTTACCACTTCTATTGGGCCCACTGATAAGTACAATTTTTTCAAAAATTTTGGGTAGCAAAAATTAATTTTTTTCTCAAAATAAAATAGCCATGGAACGCGCTCGAAAAATGGTCATTGTCCCCGAAACAACTCTGGAACAAATACAAAGTTTTTCGCAGCAGCAGCAGCAACAACAAGGAGGAGCTGTACCTACGATTATTTCTAGGACTGATAACATGACTGAAAATGCTGAAAAAACCATACAAACACCTGCTGATAATTTAACACGGCTTGATTTGGAAATGTACAAAATTCTTCATTCTAAAAGTTTTAGCAGTGAACGGGAAAAATGTAAAAATTATTTGCAAGTTTTGAGACGCTATTTATTTTTCAAAGATAACGAACGTGTGGATGGTGGTGACATTGGTCGAGATATTGACGAAATCGAAGCTACACTGACACCATTAACAGAAGAAAAAATACTCGATAATGTACCTAAAATTTATGCTAGAAAAGCACGACTTTTACTAAAACATTGGCGCACTCTTGAGCCCGATCGATTAAAATGGGATAGTACTGGAAGCGTTATCGTAGATGGCAAACTTATACCACGTTCTAACATAGCAGAATTACTTAACGATGTTTTACAAAAGAAAAAGAAAAAAATAGAGGAGGATGATGAAGCACCTATTGGTAGATTTGAATTTGCAAAGTTTATTGGAAGTTCAGAAACCCCTAATAATTTGATTGGAAATACGGAAATTCTAAAAATTGCCAAAAGACTAACGTCTCCTTTAAATACTGCGAAACGGAAAACCTCGTCACCAGTATTTACACCACCCGTAACGAGACATGGTGCTAAGCAAAAATGGTTAAAAGCAAAAATCTGAAGAAAATGTCTTTGGAAAAACAGTATTACGAGCCTTCGCACGAAGCAGGTTATGCTGGAGCTCGAAATTTAATACGCGTAAATATAAAAGGTAAATCATTGATAAACAGGAAAAAAGAGCAAAAACGAATACACGAGTGGTTGAGTAATCAAGATGCTTACACGCTTCACCGCCCTATACGAAAAAAATTTACTAGATTACACTATAACGTAACTAACGTAGATGACGTTTGGGAGGCAGATTTGTGTCAGTTAACGAGTCAAAAAAAGAAAATGATGGTTATTCGTACTTACTAGTGGTGATCGACGTGCTCAGTAAGTATGCATGGGTAGAACCACTGCGGGATAAAACAGCACACGCTGTGTCGGCTGCATTCGAAAAGATTCTTAAGCGGTCCAATGGTCGTACACCTGTTTACTTACAAACTGACAAAGGTAAAGAATTTGTTGGTGCAGATTTGCAAAATACTCTTAAAAAAATATGACATACAGTTTAGAGTGGCAAGGAACCCTGACATTAAGGCGGCAGTAGTAGAACGTCTCAATCGAACTCTCAAAGAACGTGTTTGGAGATATTTCACTCATCGCAATACGCATAGGTACATCGATGTAATACAAAAGATAGTTTATGCATACAACAATACAGTACATTCAAGTATAAAAATGAAACCTTCAGAGGTTAATTTGTATAACGCTGCTGAGGCACGAGTGAATCTACAGAGGCGCGCTCTTCAGCAAAGAAAAAAATCAAAGGCAAATAAAAGACCGTAAATACGAGGTTGGTGACTACGTGAGGATCAGTCGCTCTAAGGGAACCTTTGCGAAAGGATTCGAGAAGAATTATAGCGAGGAAGTATTTAAAGTCAAACGCTTTTCTACCAGGCAAAATCTTTATACCTACGAGCTACAAGATTTACAAGGAGAGGACATTGACGGATTTTTTTATACAGAAGAATTGGCTCCTGTAGGATCACAACGACTGCTGGAAGATCAACATTTCAAGATTGAACGCGTTCTTCGGACCAAAGGAAGTGGAAATAAAAAACAGTTATTTGTAAAGTGGGAAGGATATCCAGATAAATTTAATTCTTGGATAAAAGCATCAGACGTTGAAAGAATTTGAAAATAATGGATAATCTAGATGATTTTTATTTAGTATTACCGAGTAACAGTAGTATGCGTTATTTTCCTGACAATACGACTACTTGTTTTACCACTTATCTATCCCGTGAAATTAGATTAATCGGTAACTGGCAGGTCGGTCTAGCTGAAATACACGTACCCTGTACTATCATGCATATTCAAGAACCTGAAGCTTATTATACTTTTAAATTAGGAAGCGCTAAACCCAAAGTTTCGAAAAATAACGGGTTTTGTAATTTTCCTCACGGCGTATACAGTAGCATCGAACAGCTTGCAGAAGAAATAAATAAAGTACACGAGGTGCGTGAACATCAGAAGCTTGAACCGACTGAGTTTCAGAAAGGTTATTACATCTTAAAAGGATTTGCGATTGCGAAGAGCCGCACTACACGACTTTCAACGAAAAAATTCGTCGAATTTTTGGCTTTGAAGATATTGTCCACAGGGAAACAGGAACTTTTGTCACTTCCAACTCAGGAACAAGTATAAATGTGGGCAATAGACCGGCTAGTTTAGCACGGGCTATACCCGATCAGCTTTACGTTTACACAGACATATGCGAACCTTATGCAGTCGGTGATACGGAAACGGCACTTTTACGCATTGTAGCCCTGGAAAATTCAAAGTACAAATTCGGATCAACCGTTGTCAAACAGTTTGCACCGATTCAATACATACCTCTACTACATCATACTTTTCGAAATATTGTTATCGATATAAGAGATCAACATGGGCGCAAAATACCATTTGAGTATGGAACGCTGACGGTTACGCTTCATTTCAAGCGTAGTCGTTAATTGCATAGCGATATGAGTTATTATATTCATTACTACGACGAGCAGGCTGGTGGTGGAAGCGGTATTAAAAACGTTTACTCTGGTTCAACGTTTCAAAGAGGCTCTGGAATTGGTAGCTTTCTTGGAGGATTATTTAGAAAAATTGTGCCATATCTTGCCAGCGGGGGCCAAAGCAGTAGGCAAAGAAGCCGTTCGAACAGGCTTGAACGTGCTGGACGACGTGTCGAATAAGAGAGCGAATTTTAAAGAGTCTCTCAACACGCGTGTTCGAGAGTCGGGTCGAAATTTAAAAAAGAAAAGCTGCTAATAAAATTTCCGATATTATGAAAGGTAGTGGATATAAAGCTGTTACTGCTAAGCGCAAACGACAGTCAACGCGAGCTCGTGTTCCCGCACACAACGCATCGAGCAAGAAAAGAAAGACAAAGAGAAAGACGAATAAGCGTGGTATAGGCAAGAAAAGAAAACATCAAGGCGAAAGAAGAAAGTATTGAGAAGCGTATCCGACATTTTTGGACCTAAATAAATCATTTTAAAAAATGGCTTTCCTACACGCGTGCAGTGGTGAAGGTATGAAGAGCGAACTAGATATTTTTACTCTTCCTCCGACGCAAACATCGATTGAAAGCAGTTCTTTTCTCCACTACAAACCCGTATCATCTCTCAGTAATGAAAGCGATTCACCTTTAGAATTTTTGGTTCCTAGTTCGACCGAGCATTACATCGATCTAGCGCATACAATGTTACAAGTCAGCGTGGAAATCACACCCGTGGGAACCGACGCCGAGAATGCAAAAGTTGCTCCTATTAACAATTTTTTTACATTCGTTGTTCGAGCAAACGGACATCTTTTTCAATTCAAAGCTAGTCTCACCCCCAAACAACGCTTATCCTTACAGAGCTTACATTGAAACGCTCTTAAATTACGCTTCCCCTGCCATAACATCACACCTAACCTCCGCACTTTGGTATGCGGACACAGCAGGATGTATGGATGCTTCACCAGCAATTGCTTCTGGAACAGTTGGGGCCAATATCGGTTCTCGGAATCGCCAATACTTTACAGCTGGTGGTAAAGTTGTCGATATGATTGGCCACCTCCATTGCGATGTATTTAATCAAGGTAAATTTTTGGTAAACGGTGTTGAAATGCGAGTGAGGCTCGTTCGTAGCAAGGACGCGTTTTGTTTGATGGATTTCACCGATGACGGAAAATTTTCAGTACGCATCAGAGAAGCGTCGCTAATCGTCCGTCGAGCTAAAATAAGTCCAGCCGTACTATTGGGTCATGCTAATGCTTTGGCCAAAACTACTGCAAAATATCCAATAACAAGGGTGGAAGTCAAATCATTCACTCTACATAGCGGAATTTTAGGAGATACTCTTGATAATGTTATATTGGGCCAGTTGCCAAAAAGAATCATCATAGGTTTTGTGAGTAACCGAGCCTTCAACGGCAATCGACAATTGAATCCTTTCAACTTTCAACATTATTCCATCAATTTTCTCTCTCTTTACGTCGATGGAGTACAAATACCAAGCAAACCCCTACAGCCAAAATACACTGGGAATAATAAACTCTATGTAGACGCTTATCACACGCTATTCTCCGGTACTGGTATACATTTTCTCAACGAGGGTATCGATGTCAGCCGAACGTCTTATCCAGAAGGTTACTGTCTCTTTGCATTCGACTTGACGCCTGATTTGTCGGCTCATTTTTCATCACATTGGAATCTCGTGCGGTCGGGTGCTCTGCGCATTGAAGTTCGCTTCGAGCAGGCTCTTAGGGAAACAATCAATTGCATCGTTTATGCAGAATTTGATAACGTGCTAGAAATCGATTCAAACAGACAAATTATTACGGATTTTAATGCTTAAGGTGGAGGGGGAACATGGTGGGAGAAATATTATAAGACCATTTGCTTCATACCCCACTGCTTTAGTTGCTTCTCACTCTCAGCCGTAGCACACACGCATTCGCGTTCTCGCCAAAATGGATTACGTAATAGATATTCAAGGCTTAAGAGATAAAGATAATAAATTTTTACCCAAGGAAGTGGCAGTAGTTTCTCTACAAGAACAAGTTATTGGTCATTGGATAATTGCGCCACCTTACGAATTCGATAATTTGCCAGAAGATATAAAAACCAGTAACGATTACGTGTCGTCACGTCTCCACGGTTTACAATGGTTCGATGGGGATGTTATTCTACGAAAATTACGCTACCATTTTTATAATATAGCGAGAAACGCTACAAGAATTTATGTAAGAGGTGGTGAAAAGGCTCGCTATATCGAATCTATTATGGCCCGTAACGTTATAAACATAGAAGATTACACTACAACGGGTTTCACCGACTTACAAAGACAATTCTCTTCTCAGAAAGTATGCTGCTTTCACGCCTGCCAAGAAAGCCTCTATAAAAGGGAGTATTGTGCCATGCAGAGATCACATCTATTGAGAGAGTGGCTTCATTCACTACTCCCTCAAGAATCTCAACAAAATTTGTCTAAAAAGAGTAGCGAACTCTTCTACGACTCTCTTCAAAAAGTTGCCTACAAGAAAAATAGCGTTGTGAGATTCGGGTCAAGCGTCGCTTTTACAGGGGTCGATGAGGTAGACGACGACGACGACGACGACGATGATAAAACCATAGAATACGCAAGTAGTGATGAGGGTTGTAATTTAACACAAGAAAATAATACAAATGAATACCACCCAAATAAAGAGAGCCCTAGAAGGGTTGAAAGCCAAAACAATTGGCGTATACGCAGCAGATCGAATTCCGAATGTAATGATAACACCAGTCGCGGTAGTGTGTAATACCGATGATCATACAAGACCTGGTACACATTGGGTGGCCATGTTCATCGATAAAAATGGATACGGAACATATTTTGACAGTTACGGTTTCCCACCCATCTCAAAATATCATCTGGAACGACTCAGAAGAAACTGTAAAATTTTTCGATGGAATACCAAGAAACTACAGAGCATCGATTCAACGTGTTGTGGTCAATATACTATTATGTTTTTATATCATATGTGTCGCGGTGTTAGTTTGCGAACGTTTTGTAGCATCTTTTCAAATAACACGAAAAAAAATGATCGAATAGCTGAAAATTTTTATAAAAGAATTTCAAATAAAATTAGACATAGAAGATGTAAGCGCGCGGGTACATTCGGCAGAGAACGTTCTCAAGGTTCAGGCCATTGTAATCAAACATGTACTTCTAGGTTAAGATATTCATAATATATATAATTTTACTTTAAATATTATAATCAAATGTGTTTTAGATTTAAGTATAATCAATGTTAATTTTGGAATTTATATTTGAATAAATATACTATTGAGTGCACAAATAAAATATTTCTAAAATTTTTTCCCTTAATTTTCCCCTCCCCTCCCTCCTATCCGTGAATGAAGAAACACCTGCCCTGCTGACTAGCTGTCTCTACGTTTTCCTTAGCACACCTGGTCTACTGATACCATCCCCACCCCATCCTTCGTATCTACCCTAAATAAACACCTGCCCTGTTGCTTCTATTCTATTAAAAACGTATTTATCCCCTCTACATACTATTTTGTCCAATGCGTGGTAGAGAAATATTCTTTCCAAGTTTTAGTAAGAGTTTAGCTTCAGTACGATCAAGACGTAAAAAATGGCTCGTTGTGAATTACGTGAGTCGGGAAAACCCGAATTACCAAACCTTTTATTATCTACTACCTACGCGCTCAATAAGTCTAACTCGAAAAGAATTTGTATCGGTCTTGAATATAGTGGTGGATATTATCATGAAGTGATTAAACTAGTTTCTTCAGGTGGCTCGCACAAAAGTGTCTCTCTTGATCGCCATAGCTGGGATATTCTGAAAGATCAATTTGACGCCATAACAGCTTATTTTCAAAATTCTTATTCTTTTTATCAAGATTTTGGAAGACCAACTAAACTCTTTCTTTCCAATCATGATTTGAGTTTCACCACATCGTACGGCACCAAATCTATCACCATCGACGAAAGACCACAACCGAACGAGATACCCGAGGAAGAAGATACTCCTGGACAATCACTTTGCAAAAAGAGAAAAACTTTTAATCATCCACCAGGTATAGTCATGCAACACCAAACATTTGAAGGTCTTCGTCAGCAAAGTGTCTTGGTAGATCTTCTTCTCAACGATTTAAGCGAGCGCGTCGGTAAAGTCAACCGTACTACCGATCATATTCTAGACTTTTTAAAAAATAAACTTGGACAAGAAGGACTGGACAATGCAAAAGTAATTCTTAATGACTTAAAATCATTCAAACAATACTATTCTATTCTTAATAACGAATTAGAAGGTTATGTCATGGAAAATATGGTAGACGATACTGATCATTATAAAAGTTTATATTTAAAATTTGTTTTACATGAAATTCTCGCATTTAGTTTACCTATGGTTGCAAAAAGATTTACGAGATATAATGATTCCTGAATAAAAAATGTGTGTTTTATATCAATTAATTACTTTAATCATATAATTAACTTCGTTTGTTATTATGTATAATTAACCTATGATTGTAAAACGATTTATCATATAAAATGATTCATGTATAAAAATGTGTGTTAATATCAATAAATAACTTTAATGCTATATTTGACTTCATTTCTTTCTTTCTTTCTATAAATATAATCACCTTTTTCAATTACCCATCATTTATTTTATGACAGTCGGTCGAAACAGACATGGGACAATGCGCAGGTAAGATTGCTTCATTACGTTCTACAGACAACGGAATAAAGAGAGAACGATGCAAAGAATATTATAAGAAAGAAACGGAAAAATTAGAATATTTTCAAAGATATAATAAAAAAAAAATACTCTTGAAAATATTAATTTAAATAACAACTTTTTACAATAAATACTTTTTCACGCATAGTCTCTTGTCATATTTGTCTAACGTATAATTATTACGATGGGTCAAAACAGTTCCACCAACGGAAAAACACCTTTACTACAAGGTGGGGAAAAGAAAAAGAAGGAAAATCAATCATCGTCCAGCTGGAAACAATATTCTGAAAAATTTTCAACCAATACTTACTCTATTCCTGAAAAAAAAGGATATAAAAAATTTTAAATTAAAAAATATTTATATATTTCACACACGGTCCTTTTCAGGACCAACAAATATATTAATCGTAGGAAATAATCGATAAATAAATAAAATAGTACTCCATAACAGCCCCAGACTGGGGGAAGGGGAAATGTCATACATTACCACCGCATGTACGCTATAACAACCCCAGACATGGAGGGGGAGACAGGAGGGAGGGGGGATGGGGAGGTATAGCGAGACGAGGGGAGGGGGTGTCTCGCTATACCGCCCCATATACTACTACCGTCGTCAATAAGCGGATAAATTGGTCATTTTCTGATTAATATTGGTCATTTCTTGGTCATTTTTTCTAAAACTGGTCAAAATATGACCAAATAATAGTGAAATTTTCTACCAGGGGAAGTAACAAAATTGAAAAACATCGTGATGGATTATTTAAAAATGAATTTAAATGTAATGATCTGATACAATTAAAACGAGATGATTATAATTTTTGTACTCATAAAGTTCCATGCAATAATTACGAAGCAGAGTTAAACCAGCGTATTGATGTTCCTGTAAATGAACAAAGACCAGTTCAAAATATAGAAAATAATCTAAATGATATTGAAAATAATTAAGAAAATTTAAATGATATAGAAAATAATATCGAAAATTTAAATAAGATTGAAAATAATGTAGAAAATTTACATGGTGTACAAAATAATTTCGAAAATAACCTTGATATTCAGAATGATGAAAATAATTTTGACGACGAAAATAATAAAGAAAATCAAAATATTTTTGATTAAAATATTGTACAACCTCAAATTGTACATGAACGTCGATATTTGATTTTGAAAATATTAACGAGTTATTTATAGCGCAAACTAATGAACCATGTAATTTTAACAAGCAATGCAAAGCAAACAATCAGAAGCTTCGAAAAATGCTATAAACGACAAAATATTAGCATTACACCAAAATAAAATTTGGATTCTAATAAATGCACCGAAGAATGCTAAAATATTATCCAATCGCTGGGTTTATAAAATAAAGACAAATTCAGATTTAAGTAATTTACGTTATCGTGCTAGACTAGTAGCAAAAGGCTATAATCAAATCGAAAATGTTAACTTTACAGTCCTGTTGCAAGAAACAATTAAATTAGAATTTTCTTTGCTATAGTTGCGTCAGAAGAGATGTATACAAAGCAATTTGACGTAAAATCAGCCTTTTTAAACGGCAATCTAAAAGAAACAATATACATGCGACAACCTGAAGGGTTCAAGGACGGTTCAAATAAAGTTTGTTAAGAAAAAGTTTGTACGGTTTGAGGAAATCAGCTAGGTGCTGGAACACGAAGTTCGTTGAATGTTTATCAAAATTTGATTTACATCCTACCGATGCTGACCCATGCGTGTTTACAAGAAAAGGATCAAAAGATTTGTTAATATTGATTTTATACGTAGATGACGGAGCTATTGCTTCTTAAAGTAAAGAAAGAATACACGCATTATTAAAATTTCTTCAATAAAACTTTGAAATCACTACTGATAATTTGAAACTATTCTTAGGTTTTGAAATTAATTATTTTAATGATGGATCAACGATTGTAAACCAGAAATCATATATTAAAAAAGTTATAGACAAATTTAATATGCAAGACGCAACTAGTGTAAAAATACCTATTGATCCAAATAGTATTTGTTAGATTTTTGATAAAAATAGGGGGAATGGTGAGATTAACGTTCCGCATAAGAAATCTATCGGATGTTTAATGTTTCTCATAAATGGGACGCGTCCGGACATGGTATTTTGAGTGGGAGTACTTAGCCGATATGCTGAAAATCCAAATAAAATTCATTGGAATTGTATTAAAAGAATTATTAAATATTTAAAAGGCACGTTAAATCACAGTTTAATCTATAAAAATGATAATGATTGGACGAGAATTGTAACTTACAGCGATGCAGATTATGCGAGAGATCATGTAACGCGAAAATCAATCTCTGGTTTTGTTATTAAGTTAGGCAACTGTTCGGTTTCCTGGGGATCTCGTAAGTAAAGTAATATCGCCCTCTCGACCACTGAGTCAGAGTTTGTAGCTGCGTGCACCTCTGCTCAAGATATGTTTTGGACTGAAAGACTTTTAAAAGGTATAATTGATAATGTTTTACAAACGCCAATATTATACGTCGATAATCAGAGTGCGATTCAAATTATAAAGGATTAGCATTATCATTGTCGAACTAAACACATAGATGTAAAGACTACATTTATTAGAGAAAATTATCATGATGGTTTATTTACAATTAATTCTACGAATCAGCAAGCTGATGTTTTTACGAAAGCACTGCCAGTAAAATCGGTTGAATATTTGAGATATTTAATAAATGTAGGTGCTTGAAAGGTATTATAATATTTTTATAATGTTTGATTTGTTTACGCACTTGTAAATTCTAAGTGGGAGTGTTGTAAGCATAGAAATTACAAATTCGAGTTATCATTTATGTATAAGTTAGTTCGACACTACTGCTATTTATAGTTGCGTACTTTCACGGTCCGTCTGACTCACGTTTTTAGTTAGTTGTATTACGACGCCTGTTCATGTAGGATGTACTTTGTATCCTGTATTCTATACACTGTTTTGTACTAATAAATACTTATTCTAACAATAAAATTATTTCATTCAATACAAACGTTTCAGGTGATTATGAAACGATTTACTTATAAACTATCAATGAAATTAAATAAATTAAATTGTACATATTGTAGAATGTTTTTTTTATACCATGTATCTCCATTCCACTTTTGGTGGACCTATAGTAAAATAAATTTTGAAAGTGAGTTTGAAAACTACAAATAAATAAAATATACATATAACATTTAAAAAATATATATTTACACTTTAGTATAAATATTAATTTATTCAAGTTTTGTTTTTACCTAACTATTTCAACAAAATTATACTTAAAATAAAAGATTTATCTTTCTAATTTAATTTTTTTTTTGATTTCTCTCATTTTTTCTTGCAATTGCTTTTTTTCTTCAGCGCGTGTGTGTGCGTGCGTGCGTGCGTGCGTGTGTGTGTGTGTGTGTGTGTGTGTGTGTGTGTGTGTGTGTGTGTGTGTGTGTGTGTGTGTGTGTGTGTGTGTGTGTGTGTGTGTGTGTGTGTGTGTGTGTGTGTGTGTGTGTGTGTGTGTGTGTGTGTGTGTGTGTGTGTGTGTGTGTGTGTGTGTGTGTGTGTGTGAGAGTGTACATATCTGAACGTATTTTCCGCTTTATCGACTGTTGGTGTCAAAAATGGGAGCTCCTATTTAAAAAAAAGTTGACCTTCAAATAATCTTCAAAGTCAAGTCCAAGGTCAAATTGAAGGTCACCATTGGATCCCTTGTTCAAAGTTACTTAAGGAGTAACCTCGACCTTTTTCAGAAATTAGTACTTCAGAAAATATTCAGCCGTCCCAGGACTTAATTGACACCCTGTATATATATGTGTATATATGTGTATATATGTATATATATATATAAATATTGAAATATGATTATAAAATCAGAAAAGCAATGATTCTTCTAGTTATTAGTTACTCGATTTTTAATAAATAATTGAAATATTTATTTAATTATCAATTAAAATCTTTATAATTAAGAATTGAAAGTTAGTTATAAATTAACAGATGTTTTAATTAATAACTAGAATAGTTAATTAAATTTTAACTGATAACTAGAATTTATGTATCAATTAAAATTTTTATGATTAAGAATCAAAAGTTAGTTATAGATTTAAAGATATTTCAATTAATAATGAGGATAGTTAATCAATTCTTAATTGATAACTCAAATTTAGTTCTGAATTATTATTTTTAGTTTGGAATTAAACATTCAATTTATAATTGAAAGGTAATTTTATCAAAAATTTAGTTAATTTTTTCGAACCCTGCTGTAGCTGCGCCGGTTGCAGCACACTCGAATTGTCCCTTGGGCCTGGTCGCGCACGTCTGATTGGTAAAAGTGAAAGCAGTTGAAGCGTCACTTCAACCGCCCCCGTCAGAACAGAAAGAAGAAAGCGAAGGAAAAAGAGGTCCGATTCTCTCTCCCTGTCAATCTCACTTCAATCATTCATGGGAAAGATCGTCGTCGTCCCCACTCTCTTCAACATAAAAGCAAGGAGTGAGGTGACGACAACGTTCTTCCGTCGATGGTTGCACTTGCGAATTCTGAGAAAACGATAAGGCGAAGAAAAAGAGTAGCTTTGAACGATTTCAACCCACATTTTTCTTTACTATGATATAGGCTGATTCCATTTCAAATCGAACAGTCAGTATACACTCAAGTCACCAATTACTGCGCTAATGGAGTATGTTATTCTACCCTAAAAATAAGGGTATACGTATTTTTTTATTTTGCTGAAATATCAAAATTGCATCAGATATGCACTTTTGAAAATTGCATACAAAAACTAAATGTTAAAACTGAAAATGTTGAGAATAACTTTAGAGAGCTATCGTTTTACCAATTTTCAATGAATTTTGATAAACCTTTTTTTATTTTATTTCGTTTTGAGCCCTCTTCAACTCCGTGCAAGAAATTAAAAAAAAAAACTAAAAAATGACTGAGATATATGCATTTTACCAAAAAATGCACTTTTTATGCACATGCATTTTTCTCGAAAAGGCCATTTTTTTTTTGCTGAAATTTTTTTTGCTGATAGACGACCAAAATACCTATCTAATAGTACTTGTTTGATCCCGGGTTTTTTGGTTTGGAGCGAGATTAAATTCACAAATTTTGTTGGTGAAAAATGCTTGTATATACGTTCGGAAGTCTTAAGCAGTCTGCATTCAAACACTGTCGTATGCTTGGCTCATCATTTGTTTACATTTGTATGCATGTGTATAGCATCAATAGTGATATATATATATATACAGGGTGTCCCATTTTAACTTGGACACGTCAATAACTCTGAAAATATAGACTTTTGAAAAAAATGTTTCAAATGAAAGTTGTAGGGTTTCAAGGGGGGCATCCAATGGTGACCTTGATCGTGACCTTGACCATGACCTTCAAGGTTATTTGAAGGTCAATTCGGTTCTCTTAAATGGAAAGTCATAATTTTGATACCGAAAATGGAAAGAGCGGAAAATTTTACGTCCAAATATGACCTTGGCCATAATCTTTATTATGACCTTCAGGGTCATTTCAAGGTCAAGTCGATTTTCTTAAATGGAAAGCCATAATTTTGATCCCGTAAATGGAAAGTGCGGAAAATTTTACATCCACATATGACGTTGACAATGACCTTGACCATGACCTTTAAGGTGACCTTGAGGTCAAGTCAAATTTTTAATGGAAACCTACACTTTGAACATCGGAACGGTAGAATAACTAAATAAAAATTATTATAAATGTGTCTAGAATAATTGTAAGGTTTTTTCAAAATATCTAACGGTAATTAACTTCAGCCTCAACCATGGCCGTAAGTTTTTGATTTTTTGAAAATCTTGTCCAAGCGAAACATTTCCAATTCTTAATAAGCAACCTCAAAAACCCATTAAATTAAATGTGTTACGGGTGATAGCTTCGCACGCATAGTCGAAGCACAAGAACGAAGCAGCGATAGCCGCAACTCAGCATTTTAGGCGAGATGTGCAGTAGTCGCGGTGACGTGCTAAATAAATAAAAAATAGTAATTAAAAAAAAAGTCACATCGTTCATTTCTACAAATTTGAGCTTTCAGATATTATTATACATTTCAGATATTTTTCTGCGTCTCAGAATTGAGATACTTTGTCGCTGTAGATTTGCCTGTGATTCCAAAATTTATTCAATAATAAGACTACTAAATACTTATTAGTTTACAGCTTTACTTCTAAAATTATTTCTCTTAAAATTAGAAAATTATCGAAAGTTGTTTTAAAAGTTTCATAAAAAATGGCTAATTATTTAGCAAATGATGTGGTTGATATTCTTTTAGTTCTTGGGGAATGTCACAGAAATTACAGAAATGCTTCTCAGCTTTACCGTCAACGTTATCCTGATCGTCGACATCCAGGACCACAACAAATTATAAACATTGAAAGAAGATCGCGTTCAAATGCACTACATCGTCATAGGCGACAAAATCGAGTCCTGAACAATAACGACCCTCGTCTACTCGCTATATTGGGTATGATTCATATAAATCCCCATATCAGTCTCCGTCAGATTGAACGAGAATTGGGTATTCCTAGAGCAACAGCACATCGACTGCTCCAATTAGTCAGATATCATCCTTACCATATTACTCTTGTTCAAGAATTAAATGACAATGATTGTATATTAAGAGTAAACTTTTGCACATGGGCACTTAATGAATTAGATCAAGATCCAGATTTCTTCTGGTCTGTTTGTTTCTGTGATGAAGCCACATTTCATAGTAACGGCAGCCTTAATCGCCATAACAGTCACTATTGGTCGCCAGTTAATCCTCACTGGTATAGAGAGGTATTAAATCAGCATCGATGGAGTTTACATGTATGGGCAGGGATAGTTAATGGATCTATGATTGGACCACATTTCTTTGAAAGAACTATTAATGGTATGATGTATTTAGATTTTCTTCAAAATCATCTACCTGGTTATTTGGAAGACATCCCATTAGATGTTCGACAAAGAATGTGGTTTCAACAAGATGGCGCTCCTGCTCACCACGCTGGAATTGTGACAACGTTTCTTCGGCAACAATATCATGAACGGCTTATCATCCG
Organism: Anastatus disparis; assembly: GCA_017163975.1. Lineage (NCBI taxonomy): Eukaryota > Metazoa > Arthropoda > Insecta > Hymenoptera > Eupelmidae > Anastatus > Anastatus disparis. The sequence continues at coordinate 693,015 of JAFFSR010000248.1, read as the reverse complement.
CAATGGTCCAGTGCCATGGCCTCCAAGATCTCCGGACTTGAATCCTCTTGACTCATACTTTTGGGGATTTGCTAAAGATGCTGTCTACCAGGAAGCTCCAACAACGAGAGAAAACATGATGCAGAGAATAATAGAAGCTTGTCAATCGGTAACGCAAGAAACTTTGCAACGTGTTATGCGTAACTTTAGGAGGAGACTAAAATTATGTTTAGAAAATCAGGGTGGACACTTTGAACACCTCATACCAAGAGGTAACGCCAATGACGATTAAGTAAGATAAATATTTATTTTATCAAATGTACATAAAAGCGTTGGGAACCTTTATTCCTGACCTTAACTGGTTGGGAACGCTTAGTCCTTACCTTAACTGGTTGGGAACCTTTATTCCTGACCTTAACTGGTTGGGAACCTTTATTCCTTACCTTAACTGGTTGGGAACCTTATTCCTGACCTTAACTGGTTGGGAACGCTTAGTCCTTACCTTAACTGGTTAGGAACCTTTATTTCTTACCTTAACTGGTTAGGAACCTTTATTCCTTACCTTAACTGGTTGGGAACCTTTATTCCTTACCTTAACTAGTTGGGAACCTTATTCCTGACCTTAACTGGTTGGGAACGCTTAGTCCTTACCTTAACTGGTTAGGAACCTTTATTTCTTACCTTAACTGGTTGGGAACCTTTATTCCTTACCTTAACTGGTTGGGAACCTTATTCCTGACCTTAACTGGTTGGGAACGCTTAGTCCTTACCTTAACTGGTTGGGAACGCTTAGTCCTTACCTTAACTGGTTAGGAACCTTTATTTCTTACCTTAACTGGTTGGGAACCTTTATTCCTTACCTTAACTGGTTGGGAACCTTTATTCCTTACCTTAACTGGTTGGGAACCTTATTCCTGACCTTAACTGGTTGGGAACGCTTAGTCCTTACCTTAACTGGTTGGGAACCTTTATTCCTGACCTTAACTGGTTGGGAACCTTTATTCCTTACCTTAACTGGTTAGGAACCTTATTCCTGACCTTAACTGGTTGGGAACGCTTAGTCCTTACCTTAACTGGTTAGGAACCTTTATTTCTTACCTCAACTGGTTGGGAACCTTTATTCCTTACCTTAACTGGTTGGGAACCTTATTCCTGACCTTAACTGGTTGGGAACGCTTAGTCCTTACCTTAACTGGTTAGGAACCTTTATTTCTTACCTTAACTGGTTGGGAACCTTTATTCCTTACCTTAACTGGTTGGGAACCTTATTCCTGACCTTAACTGGTTGGGAACGCTTAGTCCTTACCTTAACTGGTTGGGAACGCTTAGTCCTTACCTTAACTGGTTAGGAACCTTTATTTCTTACCTTAACTGTTTGGGAACCTTTATTCCTTACCTTAACTGGTTGGGAACCTTATTCCTGACCTTAACTGGTTGGGAACGCTTAGTCCTTACTCTTACTAGTTGGTATCGTGCTATTTCTTACCGAAATTAATTATCAAATTTAATAAGTTATTTAACGTCAATCATGACCTTAGAAGGTCAAATTTTGTAAATGGTCAAGGACTTATTCAGCTTTAATATTTTCAGTACCTTTCATAGCGGAGTCAAAAATCTAGGGTTCCACTTAAAAATTCGCCTTAAACTTAAGATGACCTTGAAGATCGTGGGTTTCCATTTAAAAAATCGACTCGACGTTCTAATGACCTTGAAGGTCATGGTCAAGGTCATATTTGGATGTAAAATTTTCCGCTCTTTCCATTTTCGGTATCAAAATTATGACTTTCCATTTAAGAAAACCGAATTGACCTTCAAATAACCTTGAAGGTCATGGTCAAGGTCACGATCAAGGTCACCATTGGATGCCCCCCTTGAAACTCTACAACTTTCATTTGAAACATTTTTTTCAAACGTCTATATTTTTAGAGTTATTGACGTGTCCAAGTTGAAATGGGACACCCTGTATATGTAAATTCGTAATATAAAAATAAATATTTAAACATGAAAAAAAAGAATTCTATTCGTGTATATCTATATTATGTATGTTTCGATGTACAAACAATAGGAGGCCAACTCGCGGACAAATACATCGCATAACCAAAACAGCATATTAGAACTGTTATATAGAAGCTAGTTATTTTTACGGCTGCTTTGAAAGGTGCTTCTCGGGCTTGTGAAAAATTCAACAAAATTGTGAAATAACAATGTCCAAAATTTACTCTTCTAAAAGAATTTCATGTCCCGATTTTTTTCAAATGCATAAAAAGGTAGTTTATATGAACAGTAAATAACGTTTTAGACCGTTGGAAGATTTAGCCATTAATTTGGCACAGCTTCATCCAGATTTAAATATATTGCCATCTACTAATGTATGTAAAAATTGCCATAAACGCATATCAAAAATGATTTTAAGTGATCTTGAGTCTATATCTGAAAATGAAATGACTGAACTTTTTAGCGGAAGAGATGATGATTTTATTCCGAAGACACCCGAACGAATAGAGGAATTAAACGAGAGTATTAATTCAGTTTTACCTGAATGCATCTCACCCCTAAAAAGAAAAACTGCAATACCTGAAAATTTTAGAGGAAATTACGTATCTAAAAAGAAAAAACCCTTAATTTCAGCTTTTTCTGCTACTGTTGGAAGTAAATTAGAAGATGCGTATGGCATTTCAGTTGAATCAATAGAATCGGACGAAAATTCCACTGAAAACTATTGGAATGAATTTTTAGAAAATTTTAAATTAGCTTTAGAAAAATGCTCTTCTATTTCGGAGAAAATAAAACTTCTAACTCTACTACCTTCAAAATTAAGCAAAATAAAAGTTTGCTCACTATTCTCGAATATAAGCGAGTATATGATAAATAAATCAAGAAATCTCGTGAAAAATAAAGGAGCCAGATTTATATACTGGTCATCCTATTGATGAAAGCACAAAAAATATCGTTATGGAATATTTTTTAAATGATGATTTTAATTGTAGTAGACAAAGTCCAAATAAATCTGATGTCGTAACTGTTAAAATTAATAACACAAATACTAAAAAAGTCAAACGGTTTCTTACTTGAAGCTTAAAAGAAACATATAGTCAATTAAAAAAAGAAAATCCAAACTTACAAATAGGAAAATCGAAATTCTATAGTCCAAGACCAAGTTTCGTCTTAACTAGCCCTGTGAAGGAAGCTTGTCTTTGTGTACATTGCGAAAATTTTGAACTGTTTCTTACAAGTTTGATTCGTTTTAGAGGCGATAAGAATTCCGAATTAGATTCAATTCGTTCAGAAATAACTAACACAATGTTGTGTTCTGAACCATCTGATTCATGTTTCTTGCAAGAATGCAAAGATTGTCCCGGTGGTGCGGGTATCACATTAGAATTGTTAAAACTGAAACAAAATTGTGAAGATGAAATTACGTTTGCTTTGTGGGATAATGGTAATCTTATTAAACAAACAATAAGCTTAACAGTTTTTAAAGAAAAACTTTCAATCTGCGCATTGAAAGCAAGTACTCATATATACATAAAAAATATTCAACGTGAAGCTATAAAAAAAGAAAAGGAAGAAGGTAAAGCTGATCCTACTAAGTTAATCATCCACGTTGACTTTGCAGAAAATTGGTCTGTAATAAATAATAAAGCGGTTCAAGGAAATCATTGGGTAAATAACCAAATTTCTATTTTTACTGCAGTCTGTTACCAAGGAGAGATAACACAAAGTTTTGCGATAGTTAGTGACGACAAAAAGGATGATACTGCATATGCACTGCTAGCAATAAATAAAATTATCGATCTTATGAAAAAGAATTATTTAGTTACTAAAGTCACTATCATATCAGATGGAGCTCCAAGCCAATTTAAAAATCGTTTTCAACTACATGAATTCAAACATTGGTTTTATGAAATGAAATGGTTATTTTCTGCGACTGGTCATGGGAAAAGAGCCGTTGATGGAATAGGTGGGCTTCTAAAGCATTATGCTACTTCACATAACTTGAATAGAGTTCATGAAGAATCGATACAAAATGCTGACGATTTTATAAATTGGGTTCAAAGTTACACCAATGCAATAAAAATCATTTTACTACCAATAAATGAGATTGAAAGATTTAGAAAAAAGAAAAATATTGAATGGAGTGGGGTTTCTAAATATAATGGAATTCAAAAAAGTCATATGTGGTTAAAAAAACTTGGGGAATTAAAATCACATATATTTATTGGCAGGACAGCTATACATGCACTAAATGAAGTGAAAAATAAGAAAAAAAAAACGTAGTAAAAAGCCAAGCGTCGTGAGACTACATTTAAAACTAAAAATAATAAGCGCAAAAATAAAAAAAAATAATTATCTATAATTATTTTTTTGACGCATCCCAACAGTGAGAGGCAAGGGGAACTCACTCTAAAAAAGCACCCCGAAGGGAACAGAATCCTTCTACGTCCACGTCGTTGTTCCTGGATAATGCTAAACGAAGGATAATATTTAAATGTCGACTGCTTAAGACTTCTGAACGTATATACAAGCATTTTTCACCAACAAAATTTGTGAATTTAATCTCGCTCCAAACCAAAAAACCCGGGATCAAACAAGTACTATTAGATAGGTATTTTGGTCCTCTATCAGCAAAAAAAATTTCAGCAAAAAAAAAATGGCCTTTTCGAGAAAAATGCATGTGCATAAAAAGTGCATTTTTTGGTAAAATGCATATATCTCAGTTATTTTTTAGTTTTTTTTTAAATTTCTTGCACGGAGTTGAAGAGGGCTCAAAACGAAATAAAATAAAAAAAGGTTTATCAAAATTCATTGAAAATTGGTAAAACGATAGCTCTCTAAAGTTATTCTCAACATTTTCAGTTTTAACATTTAGTTTTTGTATGCAATTTTCAAAAGTGCATATCTGATGCAATTTTGATATTTCAGCAAAATAAAAAAATACGTATACCCTTATTTTTAGGGTAGAATAACATACTCCATTAGCGCAGTAATTGGTGACTTGAGTGTATACTGACTGTTCGATTTGAAATGGAATCAGCCTATAATAATTTTGAAATAATATTCAAAACCATTTTAAAGAAAATAAAGAAAAATGAAAATTTTAAGGGCGGTTTTTCCGTCACTCAACGGGATGTCGGAGCTGCAGCAATTGAGTTTTGCTTTTTTTATTTCATCAATACCTTTTTAAATTCATAAATCAAACAAACATAATGACTTGTCCGCACTAAAGCTATATTAATACAATAATTTTTGTTAAAATAAAAAATCATTTGGGCTTGTTATTTTTTTATGAGCTTGGATTGGAAATTAGGTATCAAACTCGATAAATCTAACCTTAAAATACGATACATTGAAAGTTTTTATTATAACTATATATGCATAATATTTTGGTGGATTTCTTGAGTTGTCCGCACTAGAGTTTAATCTTACAAATTTATACCTTATAGCAAAAAAACTCGATTAAACGCATCGTTTATTCATAAGTTAGGATTGGAAATATTATTAGAAGGTGGGCAGCTTCGTCATGCTCTTAACAGAAACGTATAAAACCAAAAAAAAATATCACATGATATTTTGACATGATAAATCACTTAAGAAATCAGGTGATTTCTCACTTATTTTTTTTTTTTTTGCAGAGTACGCCATAGACTATGTTTATAGAATTCTTGCTATAACAGCCTGTCCAAGATAGAAAAAAGAGAAAATAAGATTCATTACTTGTAAAAAAAGTGAGAAAATCTAGAAAATATATAATTTATCAATTGCCCTGGTAGAAATTGAAACGATTTTTTACCATTTCATGCCCATTGCTTTGAAATAAAGAGCTGAAAATGGGAATTTTTTATGGCCATTATTTTAAGGAGTCTCATATGTCAGCTATAGTTTGTTGTTCATGAAAAGTAAAAGTTTAAAGAACTCTTTAAAATTTTGATAAAAATTAATTTAAACCTAGAAAAAAATTTCTGCAAATTTTCAAGTAGTCTTATCAACTAATTTTTTTATACGTGCTTACTCAAAGTCCGCGTGTTTTGTATCTCATAGTAGTAAAAAGATAAACTTTAAGTGAGCATTAATAATAAAATCAGTCGATAAGACTAACTAAAAATTTGTAGAGATTTTTTTCCAGGTATAAATTAATGTTTTTCAAAATATTGAAGATTTTTTTAAACTTTTGATTTTTGTGAACAACAAACTATAGCAAACTATAGCTAGCATATGAGACTCCTGAATCAATATCAAACGGTTTTTTTACCTATATACCACTAACATGTTACACGCCTTTTCGAGGATTAAAATGTGAATCTGAGAAAAAATACTCATTAAATCTCTATAATTATTTGTGTTTGAGACGATTTATTTTTTAATTTTTTATCATTTATAAAGCATATTTTATAATTTAAACGTTGATGAAATGATGTATTGGATTTATAGGTTAAAGTATTTCTAGGTAGTATTTCTAAAACTATGAATATTTTGAAGTCCAAGGCTTGGATCGTAAGTCCTTTTTCCGATTTTCAAACGTTATTTTCTCATTTTATTTTTTAACCTCATGACTAAATTTTTCTAAAAATTCAGACGATTTCTTATGTATCTATCATTTTAACGAACGACTTGATATTGTGACAATAAAATAAAGCTAAAAAACGTATAAAATCGCAAAAAATGTGAAAAACCGTAACTTTAAGGTCCTGTAACTCCCTGAGTTCATTTCTTAATAGTCCTAAAATTATTAAAAGCTTTAGTTGCAGTAACTGAAACTTATTCATTGAGTTTAAGAAAAATCTTTTTTTTTGCGCACGATTTGGTAGACAATTAACCGTATATATTTCAGTGAATAAATATTTGTTTCTCAATTGAAAATATCCAGATGCATATCGACGTGGATGATCCACGGGGATATCCATGTGAATGAACATGAATTCCACGTGGATTCGAATGGAAATCCGCGTGGATTATCCTTTTCACCTTTTATTTCAACATTTAACACAAAATAGGCTATAGCGTCGTGAAAATGGTATTTACTTTACTAGTGCAGAAAATAGGTCTTTACCGCACGCGTGATGATTGCCGCTCGAGTGCAGCGAGAGCGGCAACGCACATGCGGTGAAGACCTATTTTATGCATGTGTTATGTACACTTGGCGGAAAGGATATTTTTCCGAATGTGTACCTCAAATGGCAACATCGCATATTTTACCACAGGCATAAGACAATTTCAAATTATAGAGCAAATTTCGCATCATCGTTACTTATTACTTAATGACATAATTTTAGTAAACAAACAATATTACTTTCTTTTTTCATAATCCGAATTATAATTTTATTAAATAAAATTTTTATTTCTTTCTTCAATAATCATATAGAATCTAATATTGTGAATTTAAATTATATAAGCAATAAAATTTAAGTTGTTATCATTTGAATTTTGCATGAATAACCTATAAAAAAAACAAAATAATCGTGATGCAGAACTCAATGCATAATTCGAAGTTTTCTTATGTCTGTGGTAAAATATGCAGCGCTGCCATTTGAGGTACACATTCGGAAAAATATCCTTTCCGCTAAGTGTACCTTTTTTTATCATAAGGTTCGAAAAATTCGATCATGATTTAGAAATATAATAATTCTAGAAGTAACCGTGCAAAAATTTTCCAATTTAAAACGTATAATAAAATGTTTATAATAAAAGATAAAAATACACGATATATTGCAATAAGAATTTAAAGTTTTGACGCTAGCATTGTAATATAATTTTTATAAACAAAGAAAAATAAAATAATAAAATAATATTTTAACCAAGGAAAAATATTCTAAAATATTATTACAGTATAAGTAAATAATAATTCAATAAAGAAAAAAAAAATAGTAAATTAATATTTTAACAAAGGAAAATAGTATTACAACAAATAAAATAAATTTGTCAAATGCTTAATATTATAAAAACGAGAATCTAAAGTTTTCGCGTAAGCATTGTAAGTAAGGAAATTATTTAAACAAAGGAAAAAATATAGAGAAGTGGGGATACAAAAAGCAAGTGCTCAACTTGTTGTATTTGAAATAATACTTTTATACGAGCAGTCAGTGATGGTTTACGTTTGCTTTAAGAAGAGTCTTTATATTCGAGTTTTTTATATTCTTTCATAATGAGTTCCAATAGTGATTCGAGCGATATTTCAAGTGATAATCGGACATTTTTCGATTAAAAATTTGTTTTTTGATGCTTCATTTTCGTAACGAAAATGCCCGTATTTTTTTATGCTTCATTTTCGTAACGAAAATGCCCGTGTTTTTTTATGCTTCATTTTCATAACGAAAATGCCCGTTTTTTACGGAAAATTAAGTGCGTCAAAATTCAAGAATTTTCTGCACGCTTTTCAAATTTTTACGCACTTAATTTTTCGTGCGGTAAATTTTTTCGGCATTTTCAGTACAGAAATAAGGCACCGAAAAACGAATTTTCCGAACGTCATGTTAAAATTTTTTTTTTTGTTTTTCGGGGTTTCTACATTTTTTCTCGAATATTAGGACACATTTAAATAGTTTCCAGCCAAAAAAAAATTCGATCTGTGACGGCTTGCATGAATTTGAAGGGAATCAGCCATCTTACAAAACTTATTTCTATAAGTTTTTCTTTCTTAAGATGCTAATAAAAGTTAGTTTCACCAAACATAAATTACTGTACGCGTCTCGATATAAAATATATTACTTTTTTAACCGATTGCTACCCTTGCTTTTGACCTCCACCTGAATATTCTTCGACTTCACTCCCTAGCTGTATCATACAATATTAATTATTTTATAACATTGTATAATTTACAAGATTGATGGCACATTATGCAACTGCAAAGTAAAGTCTCATGTGTCTCCTAAGGGTTGTATTTTCCGAAAAAGAAGTAGATTTTATTCCTACCCCAACAGTAATGGCCTATTTATTAACTCGTAAAGCGAGCGGAAAGTAAGATATATCTGACATTTAAAATATTAGTAGAAACATAGTAATTTTATTCCCGGTAAATAAAAATTTGTAAATTTGAACAGTTTTTCATGAAATTTATAACAAATGATTAAATTACTTACTAGGAGAGGGTCTGACCTCCGGATCACGGATTTTGCTCAAACTTTGGGATAAGTTTTTAGATGTCAAAATATGGAAAAAAACAAAATATTAGACCCTAATGCTCAATACTTCCCTAGTTACAGGTAATTAGAGACAATCACTGGAAAAGTTACTAGATTTTCAAACGCTTATAGTTCTTCAGCATTAATAGCTAGAAGCTTAAACCTTTTTTTAAATGAAAGCTGAGCTCAAATCCTTCCGAAATATCTTTTACAGCGTGTCAAAATATTATTTTTTTCCATAGTTACAGCGTTATTGAAATTTGATCTAAATTTCCCTTTAAAAACATTAATCAATAATAAATGCTGAAATGTAGTATAATTTTTAAAATGATGTAACTATGGAAAAAAATAATATTTTGATATGCTGTAGGTGATATTTCGAAAGGATTTGAGCTCAGCTTTCATTTAAAAAAAGGTTTAAGCTTCTAGCTATTAATGCTGAAGAACTATAAGCGTTTGAAAATCTAGTAACTTTTCCAGTGATTTTCTCTAATTACCTGTAACTAGGGAAGTATTGAGCATTAGGGTCTAATATTTTGTTTTTTTCTATATTTTGATACCTAAAAACTTATCCTAAAGTTTAAGCAAAATCCGTGATCCGGAGGTCAGACCCTCTCCTAGTTAGTAAAATTTAAAAAAAAACTATATTTCAGTAAAAATTAATATTTTGAAAAAATTATGAAATTTTATTATTTAAGTCTTAAAATATTTCAAATAAAAAAGAAATTTTTTCTCAACAAATATTTATTATGACAATTAATGTTCAGAATTCTCAACAATATGTGATTATTCAATTGATTAATATTTTAATTTCTTTAATAGGGGCCGCTTTTATGAAGTTAATAAAGTGGCCACGGTTGAGGTAGGAATGAAGTAAAATATGCAACACGAGAGCAAAGTCTATTTCTCCTTTGGGAAATATATGCGACTTTTCTCTCTACTTGCATAATGTACTATTACTCTCATGCTAGTCACTTAATTAACTTTAAATAAGCGGATCAAATTAAAATCAAATTGAATTTTTTTAATGGAATGATAATTTTTTCAATCGAAAATTTTTTAGTTATTTTGTTTATAAATCAATTAATGATATTTTATGAATAAATATTAACAAAGAAGATAGACGCTTATAGAAGGATACTTCTGGGTTAAATTTTTTGTTCGAAACGCTGGGTAACACTTTAACATTGTTTGTATATCTATACATATGAAAAATTTGATTTATATAGATATAAAAATACATGGGATCTAGTGGCGCCCTCAGTAGCTGGGTAACTCATTTTTGGCTAAAATTTCCCATTTAAGGTAGCTCAAGCGCTTGGTGCCGTATCAAGCGGGGCCCTGTCTGTGTAATTAAAATGTTTTTATTGATAGAGCTATTATAACTAATTAAATAGTATTATTAATTATTTCTTATGATAAGAAAACAATTTTAAGTAATCAAAAATAATAAAAAAGAAAAAAAAATTTTTGTTTTGTTTCTCATTACAAGTTTTACTTTGGTACGTCCCTGCTGTTTTGTTGGTTACGAGCACTCTGAACGCACGTTAACCTTACGTATGGCGTCTATATCTGACGCACATGCGCAGAAGCTGCCATTATGTGTAGCAAATTCTATTTCGCATTCTTTTAGATTTATTTTCTCTTGTATTTCTTCGTCAAGTCCTGATTTTCTATCCTATATCTTTTATTATTATTCTATTCCTGTATCTTTTTATAATAGAGTAAAATCGGATTTACGATTTAGTCCCATAAGAGCACGTACATTTATTATCATTTTTATAGTAACTTTTTCTCAAAAAATAGTTCGTCAACCCATATTTTTCAAAATGTAGATCAAAAGATTACAGTTTAAAGAATATTTTTATGAAAATTTCAGGAGTTAAAATCATTTTAGAAAAAATCGCTCGAGCCACCTTAAGAGTACGCTTCTATAAGCGTCTATATTTGTTGATATTAATGTTTTATCTGAATTTTAATGACTTATTAAAGTAAAGTACTTTATTGCCGTTAATTTTAAACGCAAATAATATATTACTTTAAGGGGTGTCCTCATACCGGCACAGAGATCTACCTAATCAACATTTAAATTATGCATTTTAATAAAAATTTAATGATTTTTGACTAAAATTCATAGAAGAGGCACATTCTTAACATTCTAAAGAATTTATTGCAACGTTAAAAGACAGAATAAAAGTGAAAATGAAGACAAAAACTGCATAATACGATTATTCATAACTACATTGTAAAGTTAATCGTATTAAGCAGTTTTCGCCTTTATTTTTACCCTTATATTGTCTTTTAACGTTGCAATAAGTTCTTTGGCATGTTAAAAATGTGCCTCTCCTACGAATTTCAATCATGAATAGTTAAATTTTTATTTAAATTCATAATTTAAATGTAGGTAAGGTAGAACTCTATGTCGGTATGAGGATTCCCCTTAAGTCCACTTTTCGAGTTAATAAAGTAGAATTATTGTTGAGGTGAAAATAAAAGAAATTTATCATTCTACCTCAACAATAATGGCCACTTCATTAAGTTGAAAAGCAAGTAGAGAGAAAGATATTATTGACTTCTAAACTTTAGCGGGAATAAAAACTATTTACAAAAACTTATAAATTTGAATAGATTGTTGAAAACCCATAAACCCATACACACATAAACCTATATATCCATATACCCATAAACCTATATAACCATAAACCCATATACTCATAAACTTATATACCCATAAACGAATATATCTATAGACCCATGTACCCACAAATCCATATACCTATATACTTATAAACCCATATACCTATAAGCCCATATACTCATAAACTTATATACCCATAAACGAATATACTTATAAACCCATGTACCCACAAATCCATATACCTATATACCCATAAACCCATAAACCCATATACACGACAATCCATATACCCATAAACCCACAAACCCATATACCCATGAACCCATATATATAAATTATCAATATTACCTTTGAAATTATTAGGAATAAATTTTAAACTCAGAATTTTATTATTTTAAACAGCTGGGGGCATATAAGCATTTATCATTTCGCGCCAGACATATCTCAAAGCAGGTTTAGCCTAATGCGTAACGTTCGTGCTCTTCGTTTTGGGTGCGCGAGTTCAACTCTCGGCCAAGACCACTTTTTTCATTATTTTAATATTTTTTATTAATTATTTCATTTATATTTTCTTTTTTCTAATATTAAAATCTAATTGAATATGCTCATTTTTTTAATTAATATTTTTTTTAAATAAATTACCCACATGAAAAAGATTTTTAGCTCTTTTTAATGAATCATAACCACAAAATTAATTAAAACGTGTTTTTTTGTTTTTTGGTGATATCTCGGCTTCCAGTGGATAAAAAATACGTTTTTTCCTTTTAAATTGTAGGTTTTTGAAACTTCTACAACTTGACGTTGGTAAAAAACAGTTTTGGCGCAAAATTCAAATTTTATAAGCATTTGAAATTTTTAAAGTTCAATTAAAAAAAACCAAGACAACAGAAATAACCAAAAGAAAATGTATTGTTTTCCAAGCAAAAAACTGTAACAATGAATTTTTTCATATGTTTAAAAATGGTGCAATGGCCTACAGAAGCGAAAAACCACTTTTAGTTCGATTTTTAGGCATTTTTACCTACCTTCCGTACACTAAATGTGATTATAATATCTCACATTCCCCGAAATTATTTTCTATACATAATCATTTAAGAGCACGCCGAACAATCTGTCTTTGTCTAATAGAGTTTTTTATCATTTGTCGAAACACCATCCATTATACCAAGAAAAAAGTAGTAGCCCCCGCTAGATATTAGTATAATAAGTAAGTTTTGTTATAACAATCAAATTATTTTATAGCGTAGTTTTTAAGGAGGTACTTTCGCTTTAGTATGACAAAACAGATTTGGTCGAAAATATGCAAAATTGTTTGTTTTTATGCTTAAAATGCACATATAAAATTTCATGAAGATTCGTTATCTCGTTAATGAGAAATTAGAATAATTATATAAGATTGGTTCTTATGGGAAAACGTAAATATTGTAGTTGATCTTAAAATTTTCAAAATAGAATAAAATGAAATTTTTTGAAGATAAACATAATATTACTGGCAACTTATAAAATTATTTTCAAAAACTTTCATTACTTTTACACGGAAATATAAATGAATAAATTATTCATTTATGTACGAATCTAGTTACTTTTATCGTACATAGCGGATGGTGGCTAAAACACACCATAACCTCAAATTTTCAAATTTCGTAAAAAGAGCATATAAATGATTTGGGCAGTAAAGATGATGATCTTAGCTCTTTAATTAATTTTAATTTTTTAGTTCTAAATAAAAATTATTTCTTTTTTTTATATTGATACTAATCCTATCGAGAATGTGAAAATCACCATACAAAACATATATTCTTGGGGAGGGGAGATATCTAATAACTTTTAATCAAATAAGCATATTGAAAATTTGACTCGAGTGGTGGACGAAGGTACCTCCTTAAATAATATGAGACCTATTAACAAACTAGAATATAACCTATCTTTTTTGGTGGGTCACATATTATTCAAAAACTACACAATAAAATAATTTGATTGTTATTACAAAATTCACTTATTATACTAATATCTAGCAGGGGCTACTATTTATTTCTTGATACAACGGATGGTATTTATGTAAATGATGGAAAATGCTATTAGACAAAGACAGATAGTTTGGCCCTCTGTTAGGAGGAGGTCACGTATCTCTGTCCTTTTCTAATCAAAGAAATGATTTTTTTACAAAAACTAATAACTTTAGCGAAAAATAAAGAAAAAGCCGCATCTTGTATCAAAAAGAGGAATATTATCTTTGATAAGAAAAAATTAATTTTATTGCTTCGTTCCGAAGAAAACCTTGAAAAACCAAATTGTCCACCCTAACCTCTATGACTTAAGTTTTTCAAGGTTTGCTTGAAAACGAAGCAATAAAATTAATTCTTTCTTATCAAAGAAAATATTGCTTTTTTTGATACGAGATGCGGCTTTCTCTTCATTTTTTGCTAAAGTTATTAGTTTCTGTAAAAAACTCAATTCTTTGATTAGAAAAGGACAGAGATACGTGACCTTCTCTTAAAATTAGGTGAAAAACCTTTAATTTCAGCCTTGAAAAAGTTTTATAAATACCCTAACACCGAAGGTATGCTCATTTACAGTTACAAAATTGAAGCATCAAATTAGTGAATCGTTAATAGTATGCATTGACAGTATTAAATTCAAGTAAGCATAATTTGGTTTTCTTATTTAATCTATTTTCGATTAAATCGGAAGATATTTACGTTGTGTCTAGTAGGATCATCAGGATCAAAGATTAAAATCATATATTAAAATCATCAATAGCGATATCTGGAACTACTTTTTGTGAATCCTAATCTTGAAAAATGTTTTATTGTTTCATTCATCATTTTGTAATCGGATTTTTTTACAATTTCAAAAAGATGAATCATTTATCAACATATATTAATATATTTAATTGTTTTAACAAGAATGATACTGTAGTAGAATAATGTGAAATCGAAATAATTGTTCATAAAGTAATGAATGAACAAAATTACGCTTACTTTCGCTTTTGAACAATCAAATAAGATTTTTTTTTTAATATCTTTGATTAATTTACATGAATCTAATTATCAAAATAAAATTTAAAAATTCCATAAAGATAGTATTATCAATTTTTAAGAATGAATAATTAATCATTTTTAAGAATGTATTTTCAAGTAATATTCTGGAAAAATGAATTTAATTACTAATAGAATTTGATTTTATTTCGTTTGTTCACTAACACTTATAAAGTAAGAAATCTTATAATCGTAGTTTGATTGATACGGAAATTAATAAACAAGAATGTTTTTCAAGAAATTAAAAAAGTTTTTCTTTTATTGAATAGTTATTGTTTAGTCATCATCACTATCTACCTCGATAACTGGTACAAAACCTCCGGTTTAAAAAATTTTGCTTAATTTTGCAGCTGGTCTTATTTTTTTAGAAATGTATCTTACCATAAGATAAATAATATATTACGGCTGCTACATATGAGCAGGAACCGATTGTTCTGAAACCATTGGCACATTCACAACAGTATCGCAGAATACTGCTATAACCAATCGAGTCCAGTTTATACTCAATATAACAATTGTAAGTTTTGTTGCTTATGTGCCGGGAGCGAACTTGTATCCTGATTATATATTAAAAATTAATTAATATGTAATATAAAAATTATTTTATAAATAAAAAATTTTATTATAAAATTTATTAAAAATTTAATATAAATTTTATAAATTAAATTTTAGAATTGAAATTTTTTATTTTTAATTCAATTTAATTTTTTTATTTTTTATTTAATTTTATTTTTTTTATTTTTCATTAAAAATTTTTATGTTAAAAAAAATATAATATATAATATATATATATATATATATATATATATATATGTATATGTCATTTATTCATTAGATTATATATTAATTTTTTATTTATCTTGCGCATGCGTACTTACTGTTATTCATTTATTTTTAACACAAATATATTTTTAGCCGATATTACGTATTAATGTAAACAAAGAACAATTGTTTATTTCTATTGTTTCAGATTAGTGCAGATCAAGAAACTATTTCTTTAGCAATTCCCCACCTTAGTTCGCTGAAACGTCCGGTATTCCAAAATCCTTTTCTAATTTCCTAGAACGTTACAAAAACATAACCAAAATGAACTTACTTAATTGCGCACTGAAAAGTAAGGACAATTTTTAATTGCGATTTTTCGCACAAAGGACAATATTTGAGAAAAACTGGTGAAATAATTGTATAAGGAAAAAACCTAGAAAAACTTTTTGACGATGAAAAAGTCAATGTCTCACAACATAAAGCATTTCATTTTTGCTCTTAGATGAAATATTCATTAATAAAGGCTTGAAATGTGCTATTGTATTACAAACACGCACCTACAGTACATAAATTAACACGGGAAGAATTACTTTTGTTGGAACACCCGAAGTTATTAGTTATTAAAAATGAAGTTATTGCCGGAATACTTTTGTATTACAATACACTTTTGCCGTCGCCGCAATGCCGAACTTACGCCGATGAATTTAAGGGTGACGTCCACCCAAAATCTTATATTCTATTTCACATATCGCAACTGGCTTAATTAAGGGTCTCGTCTACCCACAGCTGTCGCGTCCAACACTACGTAAAGTATAGAATATATTAAGGGTGTCGTCTACCCATTACTTGTTTTATATTAGTTTAAAGGACTCCGTCCGACGGTCGCGTAAATAATAGACTTTAGAATAAATTGAGGGTGTCGTCCACCCATTACATTTTACATTGTTAGTTAAAGGGCTCCGTCCGACCGTCGCGTAGGATTAGGATCTTAGAATAAGTTAAGGGTGTCGGCCACCCATTGTCTTTACCTCACTTAAGGGCTCTGCACGCCTGTAGAGAATAGTAATTTAGATAATAAAGGGAGCCGGCTACCCATCATTATTACCGTAGAATTAAGTATAGCGATATTAGGTGCCGTTGCCTATTAGTATTAGTATTATAATTTAGTTATTAATCATTTGTCTCTTTTTGTTTACACATTGTTGCAGGTAAGAGCCGCCAGTACAAATTAGACCGCCCGGGCCAAAGAATCTTTTAGTTAATTAGATTCATTTAAAGATTATTAATTGATTTGATTCATTTATTAAATAGCCGTCAAGTGTCGGAGATAAATAAAAATCTAATTACTTTGTAAATTATATTTTATTTAAGGTTAGGTTAGTTTATTAGTATTATATAAATAGTAGGTTTATTTTGATTAACACATTATTATTATTTCATTATTGTAATCGTCGTTGTAAATGAGTTTAACGAGTACAATAAAGCCAAGGTACTCCCTTGCATAACCAAACGTGTTAAACCCGGTTACTATCCTTCATTTTCCACCGTCCAATCCTTCCCACTCCTACCCCACACAGCATGGAATATTTATGGAAGCTTCCTGGAATATTGGCACGGAAGATTTGAAATATTTCAGGAATCTTACATGGAATATTCCTGTAATATTCGTATGTCCTTGATTCTTCCTAAATTGGAATATTCCATGGAATATTGTTGGAAGATTCCAAGAATATTTCATTGAAAGATTTAGGACATCTCAGATCTTTCATTGAAATATTTCAGGAATCTTGCAGAAATATTTCATGAAATATTCCGTTGGGACATTCATGGAAGATTTCCGGAATATTCGAACGGAAGATTTGAAACATTTCATGAACCTTTCATGGAATATGCACGAAAGATTTAAGGAATCTTTCATGAAATATTCCATGAAATATTTCTGGAAGATTTTAGAAATCTATCGTAAAAAATTACGTGGAATATTTATGGAAGATTCGCAGAATATTGGCACGGACGATTTTGAATATTTCAGGAATCTTCCATGAAATATTCCTTTAATATTCGTATGTCCTTGATTCTTCCTACATTGGAATATTCCATGGAATATTCTTGAGAGATTTCAAGAATATTTCAATGGAAGGTTTGGGTAATCTCTCATCTTTCATGAAATGTTCCTGGAAGATGTGAAATGCTGTGAGGGGATAGTATATATATTATATAATAAAACATTAAACTTATACATCAATACATATACGCATACATAAACATTTAGTTATAAAATCGCATTTACATATTCGCTTCGACTGTACACATCAAAGCGCCGATACTCTTTCGCTTATATAGTAAGTGAGGTATCTTCCAACCACTTGGGGATAAAACTCCCATTTAATGAACATCCCCCTATCGGCGTCACTGGAATCCTTCCGTAAGTTCCGCGCAACCTTCCAACGAAAACTTCATGGAATCATTCTAGAATCTTTCATGAAATATTCCACTAGAAGATTACTTAAATGTTTCTGTGGAATATTTCGTGGAATATTTCTGGAAGATTTATGTAATATTCCGCTGTACGATTTAAGTTTTTCGAAATCTTCCAATGAAATGTTTATGGAATCTTTCTGAAATCTTTCATGAAATATTCCACTGAAAGATTACTTAAATCTTTCTGTGGAATATTTATGGAAGATTTATGTAATATTCCGCTGTACGATTTAAAAGTTTTTCGAAATCTTCCAATGAAATGTTTATGGAATCTTTCTGAAATCTTTCATGAAATATTCCACTGAAAGATTACTTAAATCTTTCTGTGGAATATTTTGTGGAATATTTATGGAAGATTTATGTAATATTCCGCTGTACGATTTAAAAGTTTTTCGAAATCTTCCAATGAAATGTTTATGGAATCTTTCTGAAATCTTTCATGGAATATTTCACCGAAAGATTACTGAAATCTTTCTGTGAAATATTTCGTGGAATATTTATGGAAGATTTATGTAATATTCCGCTGTATGATTTTAAAGTTTTTTGGAATCTTCCAGTAAAATGTTTATGAAATCTTTCTGAAATCTTTCATGGAATATTTCACCGAAAGATTACTGAAATCTTTCTGTGAAATATTTCGTGGAATATTTATGGAATATTTATGTAATATTTCGCTGTACGATTTAAAGGTTTTTTGGAATCTTTCAGCGAAATGTTTATGGAATCTTCCTGGAATCGTCCATGAAATATTTTACTGGAATATTTCATAAACCTTTCATGGAATATTTCATGAAATATTTCAAAAATCTTCCGTGAATATTTCATGGAATATTTCAAAAAAGTTTTTGAACATTCCTTTGAAATATTCCTGAAATATTCCTGGAACCTTTTAATGGAAGATTCCAATGGAATATTTTAAAATATTCCGTGGAGACCTCCAATAATCTGCATGGAAGGTTCCATTGAAATATTCCAGTGGAATAATTCGAAATATTCCAGTGAAATCTTCCATGCTGTGTGGGACCGATCTTACTCTGGTAACTCACTAAAGCGTCCGGCAACAGGAGAAACACGTATTTCCCCCTACCGAAAGGGAAAAACGTTACATGGCGTCAATACAAAAGTATTGACGGCAAATGAAGTTATTAGTTATGAAAAATGAATAAAGTTTGGCTGCGGTAATAAAATATTTGGATGTAGTAATCAAATATTTTGTTTTAACCAAAGTAAATTATTATACGAGATTTCTTAATACTATGGTAAACAAAGTTTTGGTGATCATAACAAAATCGGCTCAGCTACTGACTTTGGTTCTGCTAACCAAATTTTTTCAATGCCACAAGCAAAGATTTATATTTCCCAACAAAAGTGTTCCTTCCGTAAATGATTACAGTGTGCAAAGTATGGGTATATTTTTGATATGTGGGATAATTCAGATAAATAAATGGATTAAGGGGAGACACAAGTGAAACTGTGTTTCTCAACAAAAAAATGATGTTTTTTATTTTTAATTTTTAACCCATAGCACCTACAACGTAATCCGTGCGTAATGTTGTTCAAAATCATCTAAAAAATCTATAAAAAAATTTTCAGCCTGAAATATTAAAAACTGTGAGACTAGTTCCATTTTAGCTGCTGCCTCATTTACCAGTAAACCAAGCAGTAGTTAAAATGGAACTAGTCTCACAATTTTTAATATTTCAGGCTGAAAATTTTTTTATAGATTTTTCAGATGATTTTGAACAACATTACGCATAGATTATGTTGTACGTGTTATAGGTAAAAAATGAAAAATAATAAACGTCATTTTTTTGTTAAAAAACGCAGTTTCACTTGTGTCTCCCCTTAAATCATGCTTATTTAAATTTAATACTATCAATGCATACTATGAACGATTCACTAATTTGATACTTTAATTTTGTAACTGTGAATGAGCATACCTTTGGTTTTAGGGCATTTATCAGACTTTTTAAAGGCTAAAATTGAAGGTTTTTTTACTCAATTTTAAATGATTATGTATAGGAAATAATTCTGGGGTATGTGAGATACGATAATCACATTTAGTGTACGATAGGTAGGTAAAAATGACCAAAAATCGAACTAAAAGTGGTTTTTCGCTTCTGTAGGCCATTGCGCCATTTCTAAAAATATGAAAAAATTCATGGTTACAAGTTTTTGGTTGGAAAACAACAAATTTTCTTTTGGTTATTTCTGTTGTCTTAGTTTGTTTTTAATTGAACTCTAAAAATTTCAAATGCTTATAAAATTTGAATTTTGCGCCAAAACTATTTTTTACCAATGTCAAGTTGTAGAACTTTCAAAAACCTACAATTTAAAAGAAAAAAAGGTATTTTTTGTCCACTAGAAGCCGAGATATCGCCAAAAAACGAAAAAAAACGTTTTAATTAATTTTGAGGTTATGATTCATTAAAAAGAGCTAGCGTGACTAGCGTGTGCACAGTTGAACCCTGCTCTAATAGGCCAACTGAGTAGCGGGTGCTTTGAAGAAAATCTAGAAAGTGGAGAGAAAATCACTGGAATTTCACAGAACTTAAAAACATACAGAAATATTTTCCTTTTGATTTTATTATAACTAAATTTTAAAATTTATACAATATATTTTTTATTAATAAAAATAATTTTTAATATGTATTTTTTATATAATTTACCATTAAGAAATAGTATTTTAATAAATAGTATATTAAAATTATTATTATCATGAATAATATTTTTTCAGAAAATTTAATTCATACAAAATTTGAATGATAAAAAGTATGATAATAAAAATTAATATAATTAGTGTAGTAATTAGTAATTTAATTACTAATTTAAAATTAGTAATTAGTGTAGTAATCCCCGAAATTTGTAAACTTTTTGTTAAATAACCTTAAAATTATTACTTCCGTAAAATGATAGTTTTCTAAAGAAAAATTAGTAAATTGAAAAGAGAACGGTAGGATAAGGTAGGATCCACCATTCTACGGATTACAATAAATGGTGGAAAATTAAAAAATCCAAATGATTTTAGAAACCGAAAAAGTAATTTGTAAACTACAAAATGAAATCCAACCGAACTTCCATAGTCGCCTTAAAGTCAAAGATTAGATTGCTATAGCTTGGCCTGAGCGTTTAATTATTCCTTAATTATCAAATTTATTTCTTTTATAACTATCTTGCTGTTTCCGCATCTTGATTACTGTTCAGTGGTTCTGCTCGATGCTTCACAGGAGCTACGAAGACGACTGAAAAAAATGCAAAATTCATGTGTGTGATATATATATATATTGGGCATGAGGACGGGTGATCATCTTTCCCCATAGATATGCTTTGGGTTGGCTGCGTACTGATTCGAGAAGATAGTATTTTATGGCTGTACTTATGTACGAGATCGTACTTATGGATGCTCTTTAATATCTAGTAGGTCTTTTCTAGATGAATACCCAGAGCGACCACTAGGGGTGAGATTAAAGATCATGCAGTGTCCTTCGTGTGCACTGAGATTGGAATAAATTCCTTTCAAGTTTAAGATGCATATATTTGGAACTTCCTGCCTGCTGATATTAAAAGTCTTCGATCAATCAGCAGTTTTAAGCCGCTCTGAAGAAGTATTTACTCGACTTAGATTAAACATTACTATTTTTCTGTCTATATCATATGTTTCAATTTATTTATGTGATGTACCTTTCATAGATAAGCGTGATTCTATTTATTGGCGTGAATGTGGGATGAGTACTGATGGAGTGAGTGATCATATTTTTATCAGCATGACTTACATATTATTGTATATTTCACCTCGTTTTGTAATTTATTGTATATTGCTGATATCTTGACTGCGCTCTTTACACGCTTGATTTTGATGTTATTATTTTGATTGATAGGTATTTAAGACTGATTTTTAACATATTATTATATTTATTTTATGTTTTTATTCTTGTTTAATTTTCTATCTGTGATATCACTTTTATTTAATTTATTGACTTACTATTATAGTATTATTAATTCCATTATTCTTTATGACTGTGATATCATACTGTGAAATTTCTATTTTTAATATGTAATACTATCTTGAAGTATTTTATGTCTTTTAATTTTAATTGTAACTAGCTTAATTTATCTCGCACCTAACGTTGCTCGGTTAAATTTTCATGTATTATAAATATGTATAAATTAGCCAATTTTTAATTGAAAAAGAATTACCTCACTTTATGAATTTTGATATTAAAGTTTCGTACTAAATCAAATTTTTATATTTTTATAAAAAAGAATTAATTAAAGTTACAGTATGCATAAAAATTGTTTAAATACAAATCATATCATGATGAATTAAAAAATTTGTTTGCTAAATTGCATTTAAATCAATGAAAAAATATGATAGGAATTCATTCTTTTTAATCACATATTTCAATCACGAACCAAGAAATAATCGAAAACAGTATTTGACGTTTACAAGAACTAACAACTGCTTAGAGAAAGTAAAGTATTGTTGAAATAGGTACTAAATCTAGTAAATCTAATTTAGGTACTAAAATGTTTAAAAAAAGAGACGATATAATTTTAATTAGTACTATAGCTTAAATGTTAGGGACTGATTTTGGTACTATTATATTATAAACATAGAGCATAAATTTTGGATACATAGTTAGTTGCCGTTTTTTTCGGTACTAACAAGGAGAGTGCACTGCATTTGGGTCTTGGATTTCCTTTTAACTTTGGGATATTTTTTCTTACATAAAATCATGAAAAAAGCCGCGTCCATTCGGTCCAACGCTCGATTTTTTTCGAGTTATGAGCAATTTTGTCTGGTTTGTTAAAAAATTTGCATCTGCTTTATAGTTTTACAGTTTTTGAACTACCTATTCTATAAGGTTTTTACTAATTGCATATTAAAGTTGAGACTCAAACCTTTCGATTAAAAAAAACATGTTCAGAAAGCTTAAGTTATTTAAAAGTTATGAGGGAATAAGAATAGCGTAAATATTTAGCTGAAAATATGCGTAGAAAATAAATGCTGTATTTTAGTCTGAATTTCATTTTAATTTTCTTCCCTTCATAACTTTTGAACAACTTGAGCTTTTTGGACACGTTTTGTTTTAATCAAAAGTTTTGAATCTCAACTTTAATATGTAATGAGTAAAAACCTTATAGAATAAGTAGTTCGAAAACTATAAAACTATAAAGGGGATGCAAATTTTTTAGCAAAACAGACAAAACTGCTTATAACTTGGAAAAAGTCGAGCGTTGGACCGAATGGACGCGGCTTTTTTCATGATTTTATGTAAGAAAAACTGTCCCAAAGTTAGAAGAAAATCCGAGACCCAAATGCAATGCACTCTCTTTGCAAGACTGACATTTCACCTACTCGATTCAAGGGCAATATTTCGCTGGAAATGTGATAGCGTTAATCTCTTTTGGTGCGGCTTTTTCTGTTACTAAAATTAGAAGTTGATAAATATAGAATTATTTATATAATATATAACACTTTTAAATAACTAATAATTAATTTTCTAATTCGTGATATTTAAGGAATAAAACGATACATTTTTATCTGCCATATTACGTTTTGAAATAGTTAGCTTTTAAGTTTGAAACTAATTATTAGTAATTTAAAAATTTTATATATTTTATAATTTACATTATATTTATCAACTGTTAAAAATTGTTATACAATTGAATGGTTTTTACGTTATGAAGTATTAACGATATTGAAGTTTCATACCCGACAGCGTCGCAGTGCGTATTATATAGGTAATATGTTAGTATAAGATAATTTAGTTCCGTAGCACGGACAAATTTGGTTACTATACTAAACAATCTTTGGGATAAGACGCGTTAAAAGATGTACTAATATAGGTCGTCTTAATTTATGTACGGAGGATCAATTAAAAAACGACTGGTAATGTTTCTTTGACTACTGACTCAAGTAAGGACATTTTTTTTAGGTATTTTCCTTTTTCCGTGTGCACAAGCGCAAACTCAAGATTAAGACTAGGCCGGAGTAGAATCTGATACCAACCGAGTAACAATTGATTTATTTGTTATTTACTCAAGTATTAATCGGTGTATCTTCAAATTGAAGGTTGAGCACAATAGATATTATTATTATTATTATTATGAACATCTATGCACAAGAAAAAAAATCTACCGCTTTGTTTTTGAGAAAAGTAAGTAACGGCAAAGTAAAGGTTTATGTTTATAATATTTTCGCGTTACTTACTTTTCTTAAAAACAAAACGATATATTTTTTTTTTCTTGTGCATAATTATTTGCAATAATAAATCTATTGCGCTTAACCTTAAATTTGCAGATACACCGATTAATACTTGAGTAAATAACGAAAATCTCAATCAGACAAGGACAGCGAATCCGGCCTGCTCTTAAGGTTAAAACTTGATAATCTTCAGTATCCACAACATTAAGATTCATCTGTAAGGTTCGAATTCATGAACGTGATTTCAATATTGAATATAACTTGGAACTCAAGTATCTTTACTTGGGTATCAGCAGTTACTTTCATTGGGTGGGATGTAGGGTCGAAAAAAGTGGAAAATTCGGTGTAAAATGAGTAGAAAATGGGTGTTATTAAATAGAAGAATGAAAAATAAGAGTTCCATCGATAAGACATAGGGATCAACGACAAAATTTTTTCAAAAACCATATTATATAGAAAGATCTATATCTCTTTATATTATGAAAAGTTTTCGTCACCGTTATCGATGCTGCCACCGTGTATAAGAATCCATCGTGGCCCCAGTTAGCTACAGCTGAAATTTAGCTGAAATTCATTTATAATAGGAGCTACAAGTTAGCTCAAAGTTAGTTAAAACTTAGCAGAAATAGGATAAATTTATCTAAAAATTAGCCGAATCTATTCTCAGAGTCAGTTTCAGCATACAAAATTTAGATAAAAATTGTCAAAACTTCAGTCAAAAATTAGCTAATTGAGTTAAATCTAGCTGCATTTAGAGATGCGCTGTTAACAAAATATTTTCTCTTTTGTCTAGAAGCTAGTCAAGTGTAAACTCTAATAATATATCATAATTGAAGTTTATACTTGAAAACAAAGAGGAAATTAAAAAGGGTAGCTAAAGATGGAGGAGGTAAGAGAAAAATAAAGAAAAAAAAATAGATTCAATAGATATTCAATAACAATTTCCAATATTTCGCTGATAGGTAAACGGAGTCTTCCATTTAAGCTTCCATGAAATCTTACGGTGCGATGATTCATCAATCTTCCAACGGAATCTTCCTTGAAAGGTTTACGGAAGCTTTAAAAAGCCTTCCACTGGAATGTTTCAATGACGATTTCCAATATTTCGCTGAAAGGTGAACGGAGTCTTCCATTCAAGCTTCCATGAAATCTTTCGGTGCAATGATTCATCAATCTTCCAAAGGAATCTTCCTTGGAAGGTTTACTTGAGTCGGAATATTCCAGTGAAACTTCCCAACATTTCCCCGAAAGGAAAACGAAGTCTTCTATAAAGTTTCCATAAAATCTTTTGGTGCAATGATTCATCAATCTTCCAACAGAATCTTCCTTGGAAGGTTTGCGGAAGCTTTCAAGAGCCTTCCACTGGAATGTTTCAATGACAATTTCCAATATTTCGCTGAAAGGTAAACGGAGTCTTCCATTTAAGCTTCAATGAAATCTTACGGTGCGATGATTCATCAATCTTCCAACGGAATCTTCCTTGAAAGGTTTACGGAAGCTTTCAAGAGCCTTCCACTGGAATGTTTCAATGACGATTTCCAATATTTCGCTGAAAGGTGAACGGAGTCTTCCATTCAAGCTTCCATGAAATCTTTCGGTGCAATGATTCATCAATCTTCCAACGGAATCTTCCTTGGAAGGTTTACGGAATCTTCCAGGAGACTTGAGTCGGAATATTCCAGTGAAACTTCCCAACATTTCCCCGAAAGGAAAACGAAGTCTTCTATAAAGTTTTCATGAAATCTTTTGGGGCAATGATTCATCAATCTTCCAACGGAATCTTCCTTGGAAGGTTTACGGAAGCTTTCAGGAACCTTCCACTGGAAGGTTTTAATGACAATTTCCAATATTTCGCTGAAAGGTGAACGGAGTCTTCCATTCAAGCTTCCATGAAATCTTTCGGTGCAATGATTCATCAATCTTCCAACGGAATCTTCCTTGGAAGTTTTACGGAATTTTCCAGGAGACTTAAGTCGGAATATTCCAGTGAAAATTCCCAACATTTCCCTGAAAGGAAAACGGAGTCTTCTATAAAGCTTCCATAAAATCTTTCGGTGCAATGATTCATCAATCTTTCAACGGAATCTTCCTTGGAAGGTTTGCGGAGGCTTCCAGGGGTTCTTCGTAGAAAGTTTTCTTTGCAATATTCCAGAAATATTTCTGTTTTCATTGCTTTGTGGGGCGTTTCTTTTCACTATATTTTTTATGAAATATCGGTATTTTTATATCCGGAACCTTTTTTCATTTAATTTTTTTCATAAAAGATTAGATTTTTTCTTTCATTCAATCATTTTCTTCATTTGAAAATTTTGCATTCAAATTAAATTTTGTAAAGGCCATTACACTCAAAAAGATACAAGATACAGATCAGATACAAAATTACATTGGCTAGTATATCTATATATAAAAAAATACAAGAGACAACGCATTTGTTTTTCACATATATAGATATACTAGCCAATGTAATTTTGTATCTGTCACTGTATCTGTATCTTGTATCTTTTTGAGTGTAACGAATAAAACATGTTTCTTATAAGGTTTTAAAGAATTTTCAAATTACACACTCTCTTTAAGTATATTATTAATTTATTTATGTTTAGAATTTAATGAATATTTTATAAATTCTTTTTAAGGTTGTATGGGCTATACAGTCTGTGTCAAAAGTTACTTTCTTAGAAAATTGTCTATATTTTTTGGTAGAAAGCAATTATCTAATTTGTAGTTTAGTAACTTATTGAATAATATTAAAACAATAATTTTAAACTTTGTTTCATTTAAATATAATGAATTATTAAAGAGTTATAAAATTTGAAAGTTTATAAATTTTACACAAATCTAATGCAATCATAAATAATAATGCCAAACTTTCAAAGATGGTTTTATTTGACTGCAACAAAGTTCATTTCGTTCAGTTTAAAATTTAGAATCTATTAACGAGGATAGAATTTTGATATTTATTTTTTATTAAAACTTATTGCTAATTTTCTGCGAAAAAATGTATATGTCTCAGACGGTACTAACTGTTTTATCATAGAAAATTAGCAATAAATTTTAATAAAAAATAAAAACCAAAATTCCATCCTCGTCAATAGATTCTAAATTTTAAACTGAACAAAATAAACTTTGTTGCAGTCAAATAAAACCATTTTTGAAAGTTTGGCATTATTATTTATGATTGCATTAGATTTGTGTAAAATTTATAAACTTTAAAATGTTATAACTCTTTAATAATTCATTATATTTAAATGAAACAAAGTTTAAAATGATTGTTTTAATAATATTTAATAAGTTACTAAGCTTAAAATTGAATAATTACTTTCTACCGAAAAATATAGACGATTTTCTAAAAAACTAACTTTTGACACAGACTGTATAGCCCATACAACCTTAAATGTTATGGATAAATTTATTTGATCTATTCATAAATTATATTTATAAACGTTATATAACTATATTATATTTTTAAACGTGTTCTCTTTAAAATATATAAAATACAATAATGTTTTTATTACTTCATAAAAATCAAAATAAATGAGCTTTGGTTACAATTATAAAAGAAAATCTGTCAGAATAATCAATTCCACAAATTACTTATATGAAATGAATCTATAAAATAAAGAAGAATTTAAAAAGAGAAGATAAAAAAAATATCAAATAAAAATTTTCATTACATTCAAATTAAGAAAATAATCTATATTTAAAAAAAAACGTTTTTAAAATTTTCATTGCTAATATTTCTTATTAAAAAAATTTTTTTATTTAAAATTTTTTTTGTACTCTAATTTTGCATTTAACAGCGTTTGGGGGTTTGAAAAAAAGCTTTAATTTTTTTATACTAGCGATGCAAAGAACAGTAAGTCCGAATTAAAAATTTTATGTTTCAACAAGCGTTAATTAGCACATGCTTAGAAAATGCTAGCAGTTAACAGTTATTTTATTTTAAACGGCTGTATTGTAGGTCAATATTTTTTGTCAAAAATGTTTCTTATTGTATTGTAAAAATTTTATTTGTAAGCATATTATTAAATTTTTTTTAATAAGAAAAGGCAAAGCATAAGATTTTAACTTGGAAAAATTTTTAATTGTTGCAACGTACCCTAAAACTTAGCCAACACAGCTATTGTACGTTTTTTATTTAAACCAAATAACATATTTTATCGCTTTTTTGCCCCAAACTTAATTTTTTTAATTATCTAAACAGTTTTCATTATTAAATAATAAAATTAGTAAAATGAGCATTTTAAGGACAAACACGTTGCATGTTTGTCATGCTGTATGCTGACACGTAGCATACTGCACATCGTTTTTATGATTAAATTTTGTTTATTTGAATAATTAATTTCTTCATTTTTTTGGAATATTATATACATTTTTTATGATATAATAAAGTATTCACGCATTTTATTACATTCATCCTAAATAACAGTAAAAAATATACTTTAAAAAGATAAAATAAACGTCAAAACATAAAAAAAAAATATATATTTAATAAATAAACTGCTATTTTTAAACATTAAAAACATAGATAAAATTTTTTCCTAATTAATTATAAAACTGAAAAAAATTTTAAATGCTTTTCATATTATGATCCAAAGTTTGGAATCATTGTAATAATTACAAAAAAAAAATTGAAATCTATTTTTTCAACTTTTGGAAATGTTAAAATTCAATGTAAAATTTTTAAAAATAAAATAGAATTCAAAGTCATTTTCATTCAAAACACGCTTCCGTGAAATTTGCAAGGTTTTGTAAAGTTTCATTTTTCCTAAATCAAATTATCGACATTATAAATTTATATTAAGTTAATGCAATAAAAAGACATTTAAAACCTAATATCAAGATATTTGCTGCTATACTAAGAAATGATATTAAAAAGGATATACTGATATTAATGTACTTTTAAAAAAAGCATTTCTTCATTTTTTTATGTGTCTAAAATAAAATGATGTTTATTAACATTTTATGTTGAATTTCATTAAATAAATTGAAAATAATGTTATCATCAAGCTCCTATATAAGTTTAGAAAATGCTAGTTTTCTAAGAGACTAAAAGAATTAAGCTATTTAAAATGTAATAAAAATTTTATTTAATCTGTCTTGTGAGAATTTAAATTATTATATTTGTTAAAACGATTTTTTTGTTTTGGAAATAAAAATTAATGATATTATAAAAATATTGTGGGGACACTCACACTTGTATGTATGCGTATGGCGCTGTAAGCGCACCAATACACATGTCAGCGTATACATGAGAACGCCTCTGCGCAGGCTCATATCAGACGAGGAAGAAGCAGCTCCGAGACTGCTTGCTTGTACTTCAGTCTTGTTCCGCCAGCCACTGCGCTTAGTCGCATTGGCTCTCTAATAAAGTTACATCTAACTTATATAGTCTTTGGCTTATTTCCAGATCCTAGTCTCCTTCTGCACTTAACTTCTACATCGCCACCAAGGCGTTATATCTGGTGACCCCGACTGAAGGATTCAGCGACGACCAGGCAGCCATTTTATCAACCAAGCGACGGACCAAGAGGGACGCCTCGAAATTCCGCCATTTTGGGTTTTCTGTTTGCTGGTCAAACATCGAATTTTCGCTGCTCTCGTCGCTCATCCACACGCATAAGGAGTCTTCTCTTTCTTTCTGCTGGGACTAGAAAGGCGGAACATCGCACGCACGCATCGCACGGCCCCTACGAGCTCTAAGTGGAAGACGTTTTTTCTGCGGCATCTGCCTCAACGTCTTTGTCCGGAGCATCGTGGTACTTCTTCTTAAGGTAGCGAGAGTTGCTAAAGTGCACTTTCTTTTATATGTTTTATTCCTCTCTAATAGAAAATCGCGAGTGCGCGAATAAAAGTGTTAAAGTGCAAAAATTCGCACAAAAAACCTTTTTGTAGAGAATTTCGGCCACGTGGCGCCATTAATTTTTGACACGCATAATTACGTGAAAATTTTCTTTGTTCACGGCAGTGCGTCTTGTGGCCGTTATAGTAGAGCGAATCGCGAGTGAAATTTATCTATCACATTTGTGAAAAAGCACGCCGTTGACGCGCGTATAGGTTATGTACGCATTGCGTCTGGCGTTGGAAAATTTCTTTTCTCGCGTATGTCGCTTTATTAGAAACTAAAAAAAAAATCATTTTTATACAGTAATTTTTATGCCCTAAGACACGCGACATAGGTTATCTACGCATTTTGTCTGGCATATTAATTTCTTATTTGACCGGTAGTCACGCGATATTGCTTCTAAAGACAAAGAAACGGCCAGTTTTAAGTCTAGCAAAAACGCGTACTTTTAACTAGTATAAACGGTCAAAATTTAATATCGAAACAACTACCTCAAGGTCATCGTGGAACATCTTTCAACTTTAAGCGAATGCGGAGTGCGAGGAGTCGGTTTTTCGCGTCAACTAGCTAGCATTAATTTTGTTTTTCGTATTTGAATTTTGAGTTATTTAATTGTAAAAGTAACGAAAAGTCGACTCTAGACAAATTAGCATAATTTAACCTAGTATAGAATTTCTTATAAGATTCGCTGAAGTGCAATATAAAAAACTAGTCATATGTGTTTGTGTCGTATTTAACCTTTTATATATTTATTTAATTGTATTTTTGTCTATATACACATATATTTTTTTTATTTTTTATACATATATCTACATATATTTCTTTTAACATATAAAATTTTAACTGTGCACAATTGAGGATTTCTCGTCCTAAAATTTTAAGATACTTTAAAATATATATACTTTTTCTTTATCATTGTGAGAAAATCTCACTTTAACTCGAGGCGCTGGCATTGCTTAAGAAAGCTCCTTCGTCGATTCCTTCGGATCTCAAACGGGGACTATCGAGAGTAGTGCGAGTGCCAAGAGCCTTCTCTATATTATTTTAACTCGGTAATAGACGAGAAAGACGCAATTGCTCTTATCCGGTAGTTGGCCACGTGAGAAATTCTCTCCGATTTTTCACTTGCACAGCGAGTGCGCGTATTATCAATTATTTGCGCTTGTGCATCGGATAGCCTTTTTGTGCATCAGTCGTCGACCACATGAGGTCTCTCACGCTGAGCACGTGGAGGTAAAACCCGATTACACAAGACGCCTCTTTTTTATCTATTTAAACATAAAATCATATTTCGCATAATATTCGGAGAGAGTTTTCTCGAACTGGTCACTACATAGACTTAAAAAGCGTTATTCCCTCTTTTGCGACCGCTCGTCCGCAAAAATGCCTCCCAAAGTAGTCCATACACCTCCTAAAAACAGCGAGCCCGGCAACACGGAACGTACGGAAAACGCGTTACGTATGCAACAGAACAGCTCTCCTTCAGAGAGCATGTACTCGGGTGACGGGGGCGTCCTGGGAACTCTAGAGAATGCTATAGGACCAATCGTTTCCGACAGTTCGCCCACCGGATTTCATGTAAATTTAACAAACTCAATTATTAATAAAAACCAAAAACCGTTTGAAAAATCTTTATTAACGAATAGACAAAGAACCGCGCATAGTTTCGATCAGAATAGGCTTTTATCTATTAGACCACCTTCTCATAACATATCAAACGAAAAAACAGTTCCACGAGAGGCTTATGAAAGGATGGAAAAAACTTTGAGTAATAAAATTAAACTAATGCAAAATTCGCACAGCGAACAAATTAATAATTTAACAGAGCAAATAGAGTCATTAAAAGCACTTGTATTAAATCAAGCGAGAAATGAAAATTCGTTAGAGACTCAGCAAAATTTAAATTCTAGAATCTTCGAAAATACAAGAAACACTCAAAGTCATTATAACCTTCCATCGGCCTCTACAACAACACATAAACAAACATCACACCTTTTTCCTACAGAACAAAGCACGACCTTCAATTCAATATCAAACATTCCAAACACACAAGAAACACAACCTTTAATAATAAATAACCGAACTTTCTCGAATTTTAACTATCCTGTAACCTTTCCCGTATACACAACAAATACGCCCAACATAAACACACAGAATCATAACACTCAACCGTCGGTCGCGGCTAATGTAAAATTTAAACCAATTAAAATGCCCTTCTGGCAACACGATCCGGTAACATGGTTCGAAATGTTCGAGTATCAACTATCGATACAAAACATAACGGACGACAATATTAAATTCGTAAACGTCATGCCTAACCTTAGTAATAGTATCGTTGATGAAATATCTAATAGCACCAAATTGCTAAGACCTAATCATCGTTACACCGGGATTAAAGACATCTTAATTAAAAAATATACGCAATCGCAAGATTCTAAATTACAAACATTATTTCGCGGTTGTCAAATCGGAACAAGAAAGCCATCGGAATATTTATACGAGCTGATTAACCTTGCGGGAGAATAAATGCCACGCGCGTCGATTCTTAAAGCTTGGAGAGCCAATCTACCATGCAACATCCGTCCGTTTATACGAGAAGACGTAACACCTGAAAACGAAATGGCGTCGGTCGAGCTTGCTAATCAAATACATGCCGACTTACATGCAAATCATAACGCGATTCATGAAATTAAACAAAATGAAACACATATTTTGACGGAAATGATGACTAAAGTCGACGCGCTCGTAAGTCAACGTAATACTCTTAAAAGACGCTCGCGAGATAAAACCTGGCATGAAGGTAATAAAGCAGGAGGGCGCGGACGTAGCAAAAGTAGAGACCGTAGACATTATTGTTACCATCACAGTAAATACGGTAAAAACGCTTTTAAATGTACAAAGCCGTGTGACTGGGTGGATAACTCCATTAAACCAGATCAACAAAACGCGAGAAATAAAGATAGAACAAGCTCGGATGGTAACAAAGAAAACGTCAAAGATTCGTTAAACTAGAAACTCGGCGCGTCATGAAGACCAGCGTGGCCGGGACTAATTCAGTGCGTCTCCACGTAAAAGATAAAACCACCAATGAGGTGTTTTTAATTGACTCGGGCGCGGAAATTTCCGTAATCCCTAGACCAAAAAATTTTTCGGGAAAAAAGACAAATTTAAACTTATATGCAGCCAACGACACTAAAATAAACACATATGGCACATTACACAAAAAACTTGATTTTGGGTTCACTCAGGAACTGCTATGGCTTTTTATTATCGCAGATGTCCCTTATCCTATATTGGGAGGGGATGTTTTAAATCATTTTCATCTATTACCAGATCTTAAGAAAAAATTACTAATAAATGCAAGTACGAATGAAACAATTAATGGATTTAACAAAGCCGTTCCTGACTTACAAATCTCTTTGATTGACCCCAAGATCAAGTATGCACACATTTTAAACAAATTTCCTACGGTAATAGGCGTTGATAGGCCAAAATCTCTAAAAAAGTGAGGCATCTATCATTACATTAAGACCACAGGTCCTCCTTGTGCGCAGAAACCGCGACGCTTACACCCAGAAAAACTTAAAGTAGCTAAATCAGCGTTTGAAGAGTGGTGTAGGTTAGGTGTGTGTAGACCCTCGAAAAGTCCTTGGGCTACACCCATACACATAGTGCCTAAAAAAAACGGGGAATGGCGAGTCTGCGGAGACTATCGGAAATTAAATGAGGTAACGGTACCGGATAGATACCCCATACCGAATTTGCACGATTTTTCGAGTAATTTACACGGTAAAACTATTTTCTCCGCCTTAGACCTGGAAAGCGCGTTCTTACAGATACCCATCTTTCCAGATGACATCCCCAAAACGGCAGTAATTACACCGTTTGGTCTGTACGAATTTCTCGTCATGACCTTCGGTTTTAGAAACGCGTCGCAAACGTTTCAAAGGTACGTCAACCTTGCGCTGGGAGATTTAGATTTCGTCTTTGCTTACATCGACGATATCCTAGTGGCGTCCGCCTCACCCGAGGAACATGAGAAGCACTTAAATATAGTGCTTGAAAGATTGCAGAACTTCCATTTGCATCTAAATTTAAAAAAATGCATCTTCGGAGCCGAAAGTTTAGTTTTTCTCGGGCATACGATCGATAAAGAAGGCCTTAAGCCTGACCCAAAGCTGGTCGATTCAATCAAAAATTTTCCACAACCGCGAACCGTAGATGAATTACGTAGATTCCTCGGTTTAGTTAACTTTTATAGAAAGGCGACCCCTCAAGCGGCAGAAACGCAGCGCCATCTGCACGCGCTTATAAAAACTAACAAAAAGAAGGATAAAACACCGATAATTTGGACCCCAGACGCACTAGAGGCTTTCGAAAAGACAAAGATAGACATAACTAATATTACCAGTTTAGCTTATCCGTGCGCAGACGCAGAAATACGCGTAACTACGGATGCCTCAAACTTCGCCATGGGTGCTTCCTTGGAGCAATATGTAAACGGCAGTTGGCAGCCACTAGCATTTTTCTCCAGGAAGTTCACTCCCGCGCAATCAAAGTACAGCGCTTACGATCGCGAACTAATGGCAATTTATGGAGCTTTAAAGTATTTTGGCTATTTTTTAGAAGGTCGTAATTTTAAAGTTTTTACTGATCATAAACCGCTAATCTACGCGCTCGGGCAAAACTTAGACACGTGTACACCATTGCGCGCGCGTAAATTGTCGTTTATATCGCAGTTCAATACGGAAATTTGTTACTTGCGGGGCGAAGACAATGTGGTCGCAGACTCGCTCTCGCGTATTGATCCTTCCATTGCGCCAGCCTCTTTTGACTGGAACAATGAGGCATCAACTGGAGAACCCTTTGTAAAAAAGACCCTCGCAAGTATCACGACATTCAACTTTCCAACATTTTTTACTCTTGAAGAAATTTCACAAGAGCAGGAACGCGATGATGAATTAAAAGAAATAATTGCGGATTTGAATCACCCTCTAAAATTAACTAAGCTGCGCTGGGGACCCAATCGAACAGCCATCTATTGCAACTTCGACGCGCAAACCTTTCGACCATTTATACCCAAGATACTTAGACGTGAAGTATTTAAAATTTTTCATATTAACAACGCGCACCCTTCGGGCCGTGTAACCGATAGGTTAGTTAGACAGCATTATGTGTGGCCTAATATGGCTAAAGAGGTAAAAGAGCAGTGCAAAAACTGTTTAGATTGTCAACGCGCTAAAGTTTCTCGCCAGAATAAGTTTTTGCCACTGCACTTCGTTGAACCAGACGCGAGATTTGCGCATGTGCACATCGATATTGTAGGTCCCTTGCCCTCGAGTGAAGGCTACAAGTATCTGCTCACGATGATAGATAGATTCTCGCGCTGGCCAGAGGCGGTACCTCTACACGATATTACGGCGCCGGTGGTTGCGCGCGCATTTTTTGATACTTGGGTTGCGCGATTCGGTGCACCCGTAACAATAACTACGGATCAGGGGCGGCAGTTTGAATCTCAGCTTTTCATCTCACTATTAGAACTGATAGGTTGTAATCGGACGCGTACGACTGCTTACCATCCGCAGGCAAACGGCATGATTGAAAGATGGCATAGGCAATTAAAAGCTGCATTAATGTGCCTTGCACAGACTCATGAATGGACCAAAGTTCTTTCAAGTGTTTTACTGGGATTGCGTACTAGAATACGCCTAGATACGGATGCTAGTCCAGCAGAGTATGTGTATGGCACAAAATTAACCATTCCGGGCGATATCTTGCAGTTTCGCGACACCCGCGGCCTTAATGATAACATCTTTTTATCGGAATTTCGGGATTATATCGCACAAATGAAACCAGTTCCGGTAGTACATAAAACTTCCGCCAAACCTTTCGTCTTTAAAGATCTCAACACCTGCACTCACGTGTTCAAAAGAGTGAGAGCCGTAAAACCGCCACTTACACAACCATACACCGGTCCGTATAAGGTTGTCTCGCGTCATCAAGATGGGCGCACTTTTACCTTAGAGAAAAACGGCAAACATGTCGTTGTAAACTTAGAACGTCTTAAACCAGCGTACTTTTTAACCGAAGAATGTAACGACGTAGATGCAAATATAAATTCTAATTCTGACATCAATGCATATGGAAGGTCCCTGCAACAGTTTTTATCTCCGAACTTTAACTTACCTACAAGCGCCACGGTGCGCAAACTCGTCGATAACGCAGAGAGTGAGGCCTCGCAACTTCCTCCCTCCGTTGTAGATAAAAATAAAGTGCAGGATGATAACTGCGAATTAGGTAGTTTTTTGACACAGCAGTCAATAAATGAAGACTGTGATAATAGCACGGAGGATAGGACCTTGCGATCCCCACTCTCTCAGACTAATGACACTGCACCCTGTGCAACTGGAAACAAATGGCCAAGAGCCACCTCGCGTCGGTAAATCAGATTCCGTTGCTGAGCCTCCTGTTATCACACACGAAGTTCTTGTACATAGGGATGATGACATGGACGAGTTGTCGCCGGGGGGGGTGGGGGGGATGATCGCGGCATTAGCAGCGACATTCAAGCGTCTAGTGATAGGATAATAGATGAAAGCGCGCTTCCGAAAACAACTCTTAGTAATCAAATTATTGATGCACCGGAATGCATAGAAGCTTCAGAAAGTTCCACTCTCAATAAAGACAATCCTTCCTCTGTCATTCATCCACAAGCAACTCCCTCCTTACCTAAAAAGAAAAAATTCATTCCCAACATCCTTAAAAGAAATAAAATTCATTCAATAGAAAATAGGGAGGTAGATAGAAAGGTTAGATTTAGCGATCAAATCTCGGTTGAATACATATGTAAAGCCTCGCACTCATTTCCTAAATTGTATAAAAAACGCAAGCGAAATGTCGCTAGAGAACTGGAGGATATTAAATGCCTCCTTACTAAATATTTGAGTATAACTAATCAAAATACCTTTTCGTCTGTTCTCTAGCTCCTGCTGGTCCAGCTTGCTAGAAGACATGTCTTCCTATAGCGGTTGGGTCAGAACACAGGATGTCTTCGCAGAGATCCTCCGTCTACATGAGGGTCTTCTCAATGCCATCGTGGCAACACCTTTGTAATTGTGCAATAGTTAATTAACCGGTTCATTCTTTTTTATTTCACTTCACTCTTCATATTTTTTTGTACTCTGTTCATTCCTTTTTTCTATTTTTTTTTACACAGAGTCACATTCTTGCAATAAATTGCGTTCTAGTCAACGCATTACCCTTAAAGTAAAGCAAAGTAAACTCAAGTTTATAATAATTTCTTTTTTTTAAAAACAGTCAAGTGCACTACTTAAAATCTTAATTACTTAATCATAATATGCACTCTGCATTTTGCATTTTGTACACTCAACTCTTACTTTTGATTCATGCAACTTAGCATACGCCAAATGAGCAATTTGTATTATAATAAATTGATGCTACTTAACCTAATAAGTAATAATTATCTTGACAAACTAAAAAATTGCAACGCATCAACCACTCTTGTCAACAAATTATAATTTAGTGAGTTGTACACACACACAAGCATAATCTGTAACCTTATAGTGCATTTGACTGCAATAACTAATGCACGAAAAATTCTACAATATGTAAATCTTTTGTAATATTTCACAGCGAATCTAATGTAGTACATAACTGCGCTCATACTTGAAAGTAAAGCACTATAAGTGCATAATATGTAAATATACTCAAGTACCTTAATGCAATCCGCAACAAGCACTAAACTTGTTCCGTGCGTACCATTTTTTGCGTAAAGCGCAATTGTATAAAAAGTTCCTATTTCACTGCACCTTTCAGTGAATTAATCAATAATAGCGATAAATAGCTAACAAACATTAACAGTTTTTACTGCAATAAAGCATTTTTTGCGAATCCTTTAAGGAAAAATCTCATGTAAATCCTAAAGGATCTATAAACTAAAAAATTAATAGTATTAACAGTTTTCACTGTAACAAAAACTTCTAGTCAAAGAAACCATAAATAAATCTTAAAAGATTGTTAAACAATTGTAATTGTTATGTACTCTAAATAACTATGCTGTGATAATAACTGCGATATTCATAATGTTATTGCGATCTTTTATATTTATTTTTTATGAGACTTTAATGTCAATGCGAATATTTATACAAATTTTAATGCGATCTTTTTAAACTCAGTGTTATGCGATTTATAACTTATATTGTTATTTCAACTTTTTATTGTTAACTTCATATAAAAAAGACTGATTGTTAACCTATCTGTGATATAAAAATATGCACCTTTTTGCAACTCTGTAAATAAAAATAATCCTTAACAAAATTTAATTGTTGGGGGGGAGTGATGTGGGGACACTCACACTTGTATGTATGCGTATGGCGCTGTAAGCGCACCAATACACATGTCAGCGTATACATGAGAACGCCTCTGCGCAGGCTCATATCAGACGAGGAGGAAGCAGCTCCGAGACTGCTTGCTTGTACTTCAGTCTTGTTCCGCCAGCCACTGCGCTTAGTCGCATTGGCTCTCTAATAAAGTTACATCTAACTTATATAGTCTTTGGCTTATTTCCAGATCCTAGTCTCCTTCTGCACTTAACTTCTACATCGCCACCAAGGCGTTATAATATGATATTTAATAAAAGAAAGAAGAAAAAGTCCAATTTTTAAAATATTAATGATACTTAATGTAATTTTTATTTAAAATGCGCTTTAATAAAGTTTACATTCGTAAAATTATTTATTTTTTCAGATTCATTTATTATTTTACTTTTCTCAAATGAAATCACATTTATTCATATTTATTTTCTATTTTTATTAAATGAGTTAAAAATGTCATACATTTAAATAAATTTAGAAAAGATCCTTTTTACTTTTCTGAATTGAAATTGAAATTAGATTTTTTCATATTCATTTTCTATTTTTATTAAATGAGTTAAAAATGTCATAAATTTATATAAATTTAGAAAAGGACCTTTTTTTAAAGAACCAAAAAGGTTTTATTATTCGTATTTTATGTTTCAAATAAAAATATGTGATTATTCAACGAATTTTCGGTACGGTTAGTCACATTTAAATAAAGCTATAACGTACCGCGGCGAAAACGAGCTAAAGCGAGTTTATCGTAAGATTACCTACGCCACTGAGGGGCTATTCAAGCAGTGATACATGTGTATGTATCACGCTGTATGTATGCGCGCGCATACTTTTTATTTTCTTTCCCATACATATCGTCGCGATACATACATATGTATCGCGACGATATGTATGGGGAAGAGAATAAAAAGTATGCGCGCGCATACATACAGCGTGATACATACATATGTATCACTGCTTGAATAGCCCCTCTGGAAGTCGCGTGTTTTGTGTGCTTGTCTCCTCCCCTCTCGCTTGCTTCTCTACGCGCGTGTAGACGTGGAGGGGCTTTGCGCGTATAGTTAGGGCATTTGTCCATGTGGCGGCAGTAGTTCACATTGAATTTTAACGGGCACGCTCTCGCCTATGCTCATTGGCGATCTCTACTAATCTCTGGTATCACGTATGATTTCGAACTTGAGTATCGTTTAAATAATGAATTCAGTAGACATCTGACAAAAAAATTTTTAAATTTAACATCATTGAAGAACAGCTCTTGTGTTTAGATCCTGACCTTAATATATGACTATGAATTTAACGATGAAATTAAAAATAAGCTTTTTACGTCAAACATGCTTAAAAACAAATTTTCTGTTTATTTTTAATTATAATATCTTCATATGTATTTTATACATACAAAATACTAAATTTAAATATAAAATTATAAGATTCAAATTAAATATTTTGGTTATTTTAAAATTTAATTATTTCGAAATAACGAATCAACTATATGTTAATCACCCAACAATTCTTTTTGCATCAAATGTAAATTCTTAATGAAATATAAATATTGCGAAGTGTATGTATCACAAGTAAGTTTGTATTATATTCAATTTTATATTTGTTTTCTTTATTTTCATACCATTAATATTATAATTTATGAATAAATTCTTAAAATTAATAAAGAATTATTATTTAAACAATTTAAGGTATTTCTATCGAGATGAGAGAGAGAGAGCGCTATATTTGTGCGAGTGAGATAGAAGTTGAAGATTTGTACAAATAAAAACGTGGCAACAGTGTAGCACTCGATAATAAACATTTGAATGTCATATTGTTTTGAATTTTTGGTTATGATTGGAATTAATGGTTATAAACTAATTTTTTTAATTAATGAATTTATGAATTATTAGTTTTGCCGCTTTTTTATGTAGTAAAATTGTTAAAAGATTTTAAAATATTATTCTACAACTAATAAATATAAAATAAAATATTTAAAATCGTTTTTTGATATAAAATAATTATTGAAATTCATTAATTTATTTTTAATTTTACTAACTTTTTATTAGTTTCTTTCAATATTTATATAAATTGACTATAAGATTTTTAAATTTTATGCAGTACTTATTGTTTGTCAGTAATTTATTTTTAAATGCTGTGAAAAATAACTACAAAAAATCGACAGATAGAGAAAAAAAAGAGCGCACGAGTTGCAACGTTGTCGACACAAGACGAATCGAAACCATTCGCAAAAAATACGTATCTCACCACGCACTTTTCTCACGAACTAAACACAACAACAACAATTTCAAAGTATCAAAATTTTCATCAGATAATCTTTTTTCAATAAATGAAAAATTAAATAATTCTAACATACGGTTATAAAATGGTCGTCATAAACAACTTCAAAAAGATCGCATAACGAATGGTGCCCTATTTCTCCCATGTTAAAAACCGAAACTTTAAAGTGCAATAAAAATCAAAGCACACACAAGAAATAAATGAAATTTTCACAGAAGATTTTAGAATCAGAAGATATTATAATTTATGAATGAATCCTTAATATTAATAAAAAATTATTAAAACACGAAGGAAAATTATTAAGTATTGAAACACAACTGAAAGTGTCAATTGACAACATTTTTATCAAAATAAATTTTAACGTAATGATTGTTAAAATAAAAATTTTTATTTAACTATCATATATTGTAATTATTATTTGTGTAATATACATGTGAGAATTATATATTAAATGAATAATTATTTTATTTGATGAACAGTTCAATAAATTTATATATTTATAATTGTATAACATAATTTATTCAATTTAAGTTTTATTCAGTTATCATTCAGAGAATAAAGTACTTGGATTAATTTCGTAAAAATACATTATTATTTAAAAAATTACTTGTAAATAATTTTTCATAAATAACATTCATGTAACCTTAATTACATATTCATATGTACGTATGTTCGTATTCATATGAATTGTCATTATGTAAAAATTGTTAGGAATTGAATGTATTAATAATAATTTCATTAAAGCAATAATATTTTTATTAAGAGAAACATTAATTTAAAGAATATATCTAATGACCTCATTTGAAATATTATCATTACATAATATAAAAATATTCTTTTGAGTATCTTTTGAACATACATTTTATAAAATATAATCTAAAAAAGTTATTTTTTTAACATTAAATTTTTTTAAATAGTCAATTATAAAGATAGGAAAATATATGAAATATGGATGAATTTTTCTGATTATGTTTATAATTATGAATTTATGATCTGCCTAGATGAAAGTAAAATTTTTCATAAAACAAGTTAACATTTGAAATAAAATTTACTTACGATTTGCAAGACATTTATAAAGAATGCAGTAAATTAATAATATTCTTTAATATCACTCTAAAATTCATATTAATTATAATAATTGAAAATTACAATTATTCTATTAAGTTGGATTTGTTGTCAAAGTTACATTATATTTCACTTCAAATTTATACTTATAAAATTTACATAATATTATATGAACTATGAAAACGATAGTCATATATTTAATATTTTCTTAAACTATAAATAAAAAGTGAACAAAACTATTATAATTAATAACTTATAAATTGGTATATTATTTTATGAAATATAATTTCAACTTAAATAATTAGCTTTATGTTAAAACTTGATTTTAATAAGTATTCAAGTCCACGAGTTGATATATATTGAATATATATATATATATATATATATATATTATTAATAAATATATATATTCATATATTATTAACATATATATAAGTTGAATATAAAACCTTAATCCATGAATAATTTTTAAAAATCTCAACTGATGCTTTAAATTCTCTTGAGTAGTCAAAAATTTGATTTTTTAAATTTTGGTACTGGCCACAAACTTTCTTAGCCAATTTTCAATCAATGAACCTCGAAATTTCCAGAGATCTTCAGTTTATGTATCTTTACAAAATAACAGTTTTAGTTTAAAAAAAAAAAAAAAAGAATTTAAAAGTTCAGCTTAAGATCAGGATGGAGTAGAATCTGATACCGACCGAGTAACAATCGAGTTTTTTGTTATTTACTCAAGTATTAATCGGTGTATCTTCAAATTAAATGTTGAGCGCAATAGATATTATTATTCTGAACAAGAAAAAAAATTCCACCCCTTTGCTTTTAAAAAAATACAAGAAAAAAAAATTCTACCCCTTTGCTTTTAGAAAAGTAAGGAAAGCCGAAGTAAAAGTTTATGTTTATAATATTTTCGCTTTCCTTACTTTTCTCAAAAACAAAGCGGCAGATTTTTTTTTCTTGTGCATAAATATTTGTAATAATAATATCTATTGCGCTTAAGAGGAGGTCACGTATCTCTGTCCTTTTCTAATCAAAGAAATGATTTTTTTACAAAAACTATTAACTTTATCAAAAAATGAAGAGAAAGCCGCATCTTGCAGCAAAAAAAGCAATATTTTCTTTGATAAGAAAAAATTTATTTTATTGCTTCGTTTTCAAGATAACCTTGAAAAACCAAATTGTCCACCCTAACCTCTATGATTAAAGTTTTTCAAGGTTTTCTTGAAAACGAAGCAATTGAATTAATTCTTTCTTATCAAAGAAAATATTACTTTTTTTATTACGAGATGCGGCTTTCTCTTCATTTTTTGATAAAGTTATTAGTTTCTGTAAAAAACTCAATTTTTTTATTAGAAAAGGACAGAGATACGTGACCTCCTCTTAACCTTTAATTTGCAGATACACCGATTAATACTTGAGTAAATAACAAAAATCTCAATTAGACAAGGACAGCGAATGCGGCCTGCTCTTAAAAAGTTGATAAAAATACATATGTTTGTGAATTATATATACGTAATTTAATTCAACATTTACTTCAACTTATCTTATCGAAATTCCAGAACTGTTATTTTATGAAGATATATTATACTCAAGATTTCTGGAAATTTTAAAATTAATTAGTTGAAAATTGGCTAAGAAAGTCTATGGCAAGTACCAAATATTTCAAAAACAAAGTTTTCGAAAACTTGGACGAATTTAAAACATTGGATGTAGTTCTTTAAAATTATTGATGGATCAAAGTCTTATATTTAATATATATTTAAGGTAAAAAAAAGTTTTATTAACGGTAGGCCGGAGTAGAACTTGATACCGACCGAGTAACAATTGAGTTGTTTGTTATTTACTCAAGTTTTAAACGGTGTATCTTCAAATTAAAGGTCGAGCGCAATAGATATTATTATTATGAACATCTATGCACAAGAAAAAAAATATCTATCGGTTTGTTTTTGAGAAAAGTAAGTAACGCGAAAATATTATAAACATGAACTTTTACTTTGGCGTTACTTACTTTTCTCAAAAACAAACCGATAGATATTTTTTTTCTTGTGCATACATGTTCATAATAATAATATCTATTGCGCTCGACCTTTAATTTGAAGATACACCGATTAAAACTTGAGTAAATAACAAAAATCCCAATTAGACAAGGACAGCGAATCCGGCCTGCTCTTAATTGATATTATTAGAAAAAAAGTTATGACTACATTTGAATTTTTTTTCAGGCTTTAACTCAGTCCCGATACATTCAACATCTTTTAAATGTGAATACTGTAAATATCTGTGAATGACTATAAATTTATATATATTATATATCTCGCTATATTATATAGTTATATAAAAAAAAAACCTCCTCATCTACCCCTCATTCTTCCTCCCCCTCTTTTGTATGCTTAAAACATCACAATCCACTCCTCAAAATAACGTGAAAATCTGTCTAGAAATGATCTTTTTTGAGAAAAAAAAAGACACCCCTCTACTACCCAAGTCACCCCTCTTGCTACCCCTCGTACGTCACTTACCCCCCCCCCCCCTCAAATAATTCAGCTAAATTTACCTTATTTTATCAATGTATTTGTTACTCATTCTCTATACCACTACTATTACTCTTCCCACTTACCTCATCACTCCTACCCCTCATTTTTTTTTCTCCTCCAAAAAAATCAAAAGTCACCCCTCAAAATAACGTAAAAATGTCTCTTAAAATGTCTTTAAAAAAAAAAAAAAAAAAAAGATTTCCCCCTCTACCCCAGTCACCCCTCTCCTACCCAAGTCTACCCCTCAGTCCACAAATCACCCCCTCACTACCCAAGTCACCCCTCTTGCTACCCCTCATGTCCCTAATACACTATTCATAATCATTTAGTGTTTGTTTTTATATCGTTAATTAAATATTTAAATTTTACCAATATTTTTTTAAAAAACCTTCTTGTTTGATGACTCCAATACTTTAGAGACCAAATTTATTTATAAAAAATATTGGTATTAAATTATCTTAAATATATTGATTCTTTATTTTATTTTTAAACGTCAATTATTTATTTGAAATAT
This sequence comes from Anastatus disparis, assembly GCA_017163975.1. Taxonomy (NCBI): domain Eukaryota; kingdom Metazoa; phylum Arthropoda; class Insecta; order Hymenoptera; family Eupelmidae; genus Anastatus; species Anastatus disparis. Next base: position 648,165 of record JAFFSR010000248.1, on the reverse strand, counting down.
AAACTATTAAGAAAAAAGTTTTTTAATATTATATTTATGAAATACTTGCTTAAGGCTATATAATGAAGTATATATTTAATACATAGTTAATAATATTATAGATTATTGATATAATTATTTTTTAACCATCAAATAATAACTACGTTAGTAGGTAAGCTGTAAGGATTCTGGAACAGGGCGCTACTAGCACACAAAGTGTGCCACTACGACTGGCACACTTTGTGTGCTAGTAGCGCCCTGTTCCAGTAGCTCTCTGTTCCAGAATCCTTACAGCCATTTTAGATGCGTATGACACACCCACAGCTTTTATAAGAGTTCTTATTTATCAACCATCGATGTAGTTGTCGGTAAAGTAGATGGTTAATCTTTTTATTCAACTGTCGATAGGATAGATCATTGATATAACATGCATATTTTTTATAAGATAAGTATTTTCAAAATTACCTACTAGTTGAGACGCAGTTTCTAAAATTTTTTATACTTAATGTTAGTGCTTGATGATTGCACTTTATTAGAAACTTTTTCAAAATGTTCCTTCCATTGTGTTTTATCCTTTTTATTATCGGGAGGAAGAAGTTTTGCATGTTCTGAGGAGTTGCACCCCTTGTTCGTTGAACTTTGACTCTGCCCCATGTTGAAATGAAACTGAATCACGATGCGTCTCCTATTTATAGTCAATTTTACTCCCACTCCATAAACAAATTTTCCAATGTTGGGCGGCATTCGGTAAGATATTTTTTCATAAGTCTAACGTTATGAAGAGCGCAACTAGCCTTATAGGCTCCATTATGATGTGGACAAACTGTCACCATTTTTATTTTATCCAATGGCGGAAAACCCATTTCTGCAATGTCACGAACATTAAATTTAAAGCGTTCTAACCATGCTTTCTTAATAGAACCTATTACTAAAACTTTAGTAGCATCACGTAATGCTTCTCTAAGTATTTTACCGATTTCAGTATATGGAATGTCTCCTGAATTCCAAGACAATCCATCATAGTACTGCTCTAACCAAATATTTTCTCTTTTATACTTATCCGATAGTCGACGCCAGGGATAAGGTTTCTCAAATAGAAGTACTAAAGGCTCAGTATTATCTTCAAGAGGAACTATAGCCAATTCTTTGAGTATATAGTCGTTGCCAGGCTGTTTGAAGCCTTGCATATCTACTAAGTACTCCATTAGACGAGCTTCTTAAGGTCACGGTTGACGGATTAAACAAGCTTCCTCACGCTACCGCTGACAGGATTATACTGAACGATACGATCGTGCAAGATTAAGCAGTAAGCGGATGTTCCAGCTGGAAAATTTTTTCTTGATTCAAATTCCAAACGCACGTCCACGGGAGCAGTTTTTAGTGATTCATTTTGCTTAGAGCAATTGATCACAATCAGAGGCATGTATCTGATGTAATGTTTCTTTTTCAGCATAGGCTCGATGTCTTTTTCATAGTATGCACTTTGAAAGTTGGCATACATGTCATATAATATTGCATACTGATTGTGGTTTATGTCTAAGTTTAGATTTCCATATGGATAGTATTGAGAATTGAGAAATAGCTTTACATTGCTGATGTAGCAGTGATCAAAACGACTTGCGTTAACATTTCTTTGACTTTTTCGATTTGTTTGAAAGCCCAATATAACAAAGCGGGGTTTTTCTAATTGATTAGAAGTTTTGACAGTCCAAACGTGTTTAGATGTGGTAGGAAGCAGTAGATACTCATACAGTTCCCAACTACGAAAACTCATATCAATCGGTTTATCCTTTTCAATATGATTTAATAGTTGTATTTTATAAGCATTTGATACTACGATGTAAGGCATGAGCCACTCTATCTTTGTTATTTGAATTTGGAACTCTTCAAATTCGTTTCCTTGAGCTGCTGCTGCTTGTGTCTGTACAACAGCATTTAAGTCATTTCTCGACCTTGTCAGAATGAGTTCATGTTTCACATTTACTACGATTTTACGATAATCTTCAGCAAATTCAAGAATCATGCTCAGAGGAATGGACACATCAAAGTAACCTGCAGTGTTTGTCAATTGCAATGTTATTTCGACGTCAAGCCATCCAGCGTTTTCAATAATCAAATTTTGACCGGGATTGAGGGAAATCCAACCTTTCATCAGAGTAGTTAAACCTACATTCTTGCATTTGTCGATTTCCACTGCATTGATCTCATAGCGTATTTCTTCAAACATATGGCAGATGGCATTGTTAACTAATTTCGTATTAGTAACGACATTTCCATTGCTTTTAACTAGCCTACCACAAATGTGTAGTGAACTGCGTGATGGTAAGAGGCACAAATCTTGATGTTGAATGGCAATGCGAATTTCGTCGCTGTTATTGAAGTTGGATGCTGAATATGGTTGATGTGCGTGTATTTCATAATGCTCTACAGACTCATCAAACTTTACGGGAGACTTTATGCTCAGTATTCCTTCCATTCTTATTTTTCTGCAAACAACAAAAGAAAACACAAGTTATTTTCCACAAGCTACGACTCTTAGGCCGAGACTCTTTAAGAATTGAATGTTCCGCCGTGTTAGCGCTTTGTCTGCTTTTCGCCGACTGATGACTGGGCGCCATCGTGAACTGTTTATGTAGCCTCTTCCAACTTTAGAATTGTATAAGATTCCCATCACGTTTGTTTCAGATGTAATCTGACAGTAATTATTTCTCCTCGAAAATTAACTAATTGTCCGTCTTGATCGACTAAACGCACTTGAATGTGATCTATGCTTTTGACGGTGGTCGGAAGGTAAATGACTGGTGATGGAACTTCAATGATCTTATATCCTGGTGGTACTGCTGGAAAAAACTCGTGTATTGTGTGCACTCGTTGACCGTTTATGTAGGCACCCGAGGTGATATTACACTCAACTCGTAGAGTGTTGACTTTCAATATAGCTACTGGTAGATCGGAGTCGTGAGTAATTTCTGCTGGGAGAAAGCGTTTGGTGAAACCCAACAAAGCGCCAATAGAATCTGGCGGTCTAAAGTCGATAGAGTGGCTGCACGTTATTACACTGCGAAGCGTATTACTATTAGGTTTTATACTGATTGAGATACCCTTTGAAGTTAGTGCCTCGCGGAGGTAGTATTCTATATCTGCTATTTCGTAACTACCTGTAGGTAAAAGAACTTCTTCTGTACCAACGTAGAATTTATTATTACCAGCGTCAATGTTTGGTATTGAATCAAAGGTTGAAAGTCCAACCAATCCTAAAACGAAGTTCTTTTCCTTTGAAAGCTCGATCGGCGGAAAATACTGTGCTTCGAGTATGGATGATTTATTAGAAAGACTCAACGTCAAAGAATTCTCCATGCTTGTTGAATTACTAATGAGTTAGTGTCTGTGCATACTCATCTTATATAGCATTTAGTTTATTACTCAAGAACATTAAGCACAGATGACCACAATTGAACGAGTTGAAAGTCTGATATCTTTCCGGATTATACTTTATTTCATCGACTCCTAAATATATCATTAAATCCCAAGGCGGTTGAAGATCACCAAAACTATCAAAATAAACAACATTGTTCCCATGCTTTTTATACGCTACCCAATGTGTACCCGGTCCATCTGCATCATCGAGATTAACTATAGCTAACTCATGATAACGTGGACCGTTTTTCGGTAATGCATTTCGCATAAATACTCCTCGAAAATTTGGAATTTTCAATATCTCAGCGTATTTTGTGATATCTGCATCGGTAAGTGCTCGGTTCGGTAACCTTAACTCGTTCTTTTTACCACCAGCAGCTTTAATAGCTCTGCGTGCACCCTTCAAGGCTGACATAATGACTTTACGAGCACATTTGCTAGGAACGATTGACTTAGAAGCAGCCTTCACTATATTATTTAGACTTGTCATGGTTGGCTTCTTTTTCTTTCTTTTTCTTTTATCTCTTCTTTTTTTCATTCCCATACCAAATGTAGATTTTAATTTCATAGCGTTTGTAACAGCGTAAGCAGCCGCTTTTTCTCCTAATGTTGCGTCTTTCGAAATTACCCTTTGCAGGGCTTTGTTTGCTGATTCTTTGTCTGCAGCGTTTCTGGCTTCAATGTTCTCACGATTTTTTGAATAAGCTATATCGTATTCCTTACACGCTTTGTCGAGAGGATTGATACCTGGATCTCCTCGAGCCAACCGTTTAGCTAATTTTGTACCAGGACCACAATACTGATATCCAGGAATATGAAGTTCGATTGGAAGGCTGTTAATTAATTTGTTAAGAAAACCACTCCCACGTCGACGTTTTCGATAGTGTACGATCATCACCTTACGGAGACTACACGAAGACTAATGCTCATGAGGGTATATAAGCTCTCTATTTATACTAAATCAAACAGTTGAACTCTTGATTGAATAGTAAACACATGAAATTTAAAGAGCAATCTATCAAGCTCCCGATAGTGAATTTTGACACTGTTGTGGAACAAGACAAAAAGCCGAAGAGACATGGAGAGTTACTTCCAGACAGCATTCGAGCTGTGTTTTGTGGACCATCTAATTGCGGGAAAACTAATAGTTTGCTTGCTATAATTGCACATCCTAACGGACTAAGATTCGAGAATTTATATGTCTACTCTAAGTCTCTTAATCAACCAAAGTATAAGTTTCTGAAGCAGCTTCTTGAACCAATAGATGGCATACAATACTTTCCATTTAGTGAACGTGAATCAGTCATATCACCGGATGAAGCGTTACCAAATTCTATAATGATATTCGATGACGTGGCCTGTGAGAAACAAGATAACGTCAGAGCATATTTCTGCATGCGTAGGCATAAAAATGTTGATTGTTTCTATCTCTGCCAATCTTACGCTCACGTACCAAAACATCTTGTAAGAGATAATGTTAATTTATTGGTGATATTTCGGCAGGATGACAAGAATTTAAAACATTTATATGACGATCATGTGAATTCGGATATGACTTATGTGCAGTTTAAAAATTTATGTTCACAATGTTGGTCGGATGATAGATATAGTTTTTTAATGATTGACAAAGATAGTCCGATCAACGCGGGCAGGTACAGAAAGGGTTTCGACTGTTTTGCTATAAATATAGAGCATACTTAGTATTATTGTAAAAATCTGCGATTGAACGCTGAATCGTTAAGATGTCTGATTCTCAACGAAAAAAAGATATACTTCATCAACTTATAAAAGCACAAAATGCCGTTAAGCGAAAATATAATTTGTTGAAGTATGGAAAGGAGAATTTCGAAAAAGCAATAGAACAAACTTTCAAACCAATAGTCGATCCACTACAGAAACTCGTTCAAACATCTGCTATTCATCCTAAGACCAAAGAAGAAATCACTGAAACTATGAGTACCAATGATACGATCAACAACTCTTATATGGAGTCAGATGGCTTATTCTTGAACGATACTGTTATACATCAAACGGACACGGAATTCGAATCAGCTCAGAGTGAAGGTGATGAAGATGATCATGTTAACAAATACCTTCTTAAGCTCAAACGAAATGAAACTAACGATTTGTATAAGATTTATGGTGTTCGTAAAGAAGGCAATAATTATCGAATAGGAGACTCGTCTATTCACTTTGAAAATGATCTCATAAGGGTCAAGGATGTCAAATATCCGAAAACAGAGGGGTTATTAGAACTGCTTTTTGTAAAACAACCTGATCTAAAAAAAGTAAGTTCGGATGATAAGCAAAATTATAAACATATTCTTGAGGCTACAAGTGCTCACAGGAAACGTTTCAAAAGTAATGAATCGCTCCGTGTTCACAAAAACAGTAATAAATTTAAGACTTTAATAGCTCCTATGTTCAAAACTGGCTCTGGTTTATTACCTAAATACAAAATTGCAAGAAAAAATACGAGAATGGACTACATCTACTGGGATGATCCCAATGAACTTGTTGATCGATTGCGATTACTCATTGCTGAACAAGAAGCTGGAAATCCAAGTCATACTAATGAGATTCACTCTATCATCGAAGAATTGCGTGAAGCTGCCTATATATATTGAGCTGTAACTGAATCTTTGATACATTTTCAAGATGAGTGTTGACGTGTTTGGACGCAACCTTAAACAAAGTGAAGGTGGTCGAGGCCCACCTGGTGTAGGATTTAAAATCACATCTGATGGTCAATATGATTTGGATAACAAGAGATTATGCAATGTGGCATCACCTAATCAACCAAACAAAGCCGTGAATCTTGGAACTTTACAGCGCATCATACGAGTAGAAAGAGTCTTGAATATTTTGCTTCCTTTGAGAAGTGATCATAGAAATTTGGATAAAATTGTAGATGAGCTTGGTAGCAGGCTTCTTCAAAACGATGAGGAACTCGAGAGTATAAAAGAAGCATTGTCACAACTAATTCATAACAGTCATTTAATAACCATTGATGCAACGACAAAGAGTAGTGGCAGAGCTTCATAAGCCTGCTCGTCGAAATTATCCTCGGCGGAAGTTCGATGTGCGAGGTTCAGACGAAACATGGCAAGCAGATCTAGTGGAAATGCAATCTTATTCCAAAGAGAATAAAGGCTTCAATTACATGCTTACCTGTATAGATGTATTTTCAAAATATGCATGGGCCGTTCCTGTAAAGCAAAAAACTGGGAAAAATGTTACAGAGGCAATGGAGTCTATTCTGCGTAAGGGCCGAGTACCTAAAAATTTATGGACAGATAGAGGCAAGGAATTCTATAACACGAATTTTCAAAGTCTTATGAAAAAGTTTAAAATTAATTTATATTCAACGTATAGCAATCTCAAAGCTTCTATTTGTGAACGTTTCAATCGTACATTGAAAAATAAAATGTGGCCACAGTTCAGCCTACGTGGAAATTATAAATGGCTCGATATCTTACCTGAATTAATAGCAGCTTACAATGATACAAAGCATCGAACTACCGGTATGAGGCCAAACGAAATCACTGCTAACAAGGAAGGAGAAGTTCTTAGACGCTTTAATAAAAAAAAAGTTATTTCTACTAAAAAGGCTAAATTCAAAGTCGGTGATAAAGTAAGAGTGAGTAAAGTTAAACAATTATTTGAGAAAGGATATACACCCAACTGGTCTACGGAGATATTCACAGTAAGTAAAGTCGCAGCAACGAAACCAGTAACTTACCATCTTAAGGAATATAAAGATCAACCTATCACTGGTGGCTTTTACGAACAAGAGCTGCAGAAAGCAATGTATCCTGACATGTATCTTGTAGAAAAAGTTGTTAAAAAACGTGGTGATAAATTCTATTTAAAGTGGTTGGGATTCGATAATTCACGCAATAGCTGGATCGATAAATTTGATATTTAAAAATGAATAAAGAGAAAATGGTAAGGGCCCCTACCTACGCCCCCTACCTGCGAGGAACAACCAATGAATTCATCATTTGTTAATCTTATACGATGAATGAGTTCACTGTATAGGATTAACTCATGACTCGTTTTCCTCTCCATGAATTTTCTCTTTATTTTATTTATTTTATTTTTATTTTAAACATATTTTTATTCAATACATGTTTTATTTAATACATATTTTATTTCTTACATCAAACATAACTTAACACAAAATTCAAATTTATGATCTCCAAGATATGATAAAAATAGAGCATAGCCTTTGCTGCCATTTCTTCATATAAGTTTTCATTTTTCTCAAGTGCCTTACATACTCGTTCTGGCAGGAATACTTGAAATTCTTGATCAATTACAACGACAATTCTTAGCCCAAATTTTGTACTCACTTTTCTAATCTCCGTTACCATGTATTTTGGTCCTATTTCCAACTCAGATAAACTTTTCTTTGGAAGATAGGTGCTGGCACAAATTCTATTCAACATAGCTAAGTCCATTCTGAAAAGCAAGAAATTGCTATACTTTTTGTAATAAACAAGAAAATAATCTAAATACTTACCTTGCAATGTAACTATTTTCTCCCTTAGACTTTAAGAAATTTTTAGACTCGTAGCTTCTTGTTCGGAGGTTGTCCGTCTTCTTGCTCGTCGACTGAACGAATATTCTCTGTACTCGATAAGCGCTCCTTATGTAGACCTTCTCCCCTCTCAGTAGCTGACCCCACTGCTTTATGCAGTCCTTCTCTCTCCTCAGCTGCCCCCACTACATCTGAGATTGTCTCCCCCTCCTCTTCGAATAACATCGCTGCTCGTAAAATAACTTCATCGTCCTCGTCAGGCATTATGCTGTAATGCCCCCAAGGAAGTGTGTCAGTGCTGTTTGAAAGCAAGACACGTTTGTCATCATGAGGACTTAGAGCTATTTTCTCTTATCTCTTCGTTTGAATAATGTGACATTTAGATCGTATGTTATTCTGATAACATTTTACCGTGAAGTTGTTGAAAAGACAAGTTCGATAGTTTTCAAAGTCGATTCGTGTTTTTAGAACAGCTACTTTGATCCCTTTTGCTTTTTTAATAGGTTTCACATTCTGGATACGAATGACATACATTTTACTACGTAAACCAATGAATTCCATCATTACATTCCCACTAGATTCATCTTTCATAAGGCCGATGACTTTTTTATTCTTACAAGGTAATCCAAATTGATTTTCTACAGGATAGTCTGACGTATCGAACTTGTCAATATCCTTCATAATTTCATATATATTGACTCCTTGAATCTCATATATAAGACTGTCTGTATCTGTGTATAAGAGCTTACAACGATCACCAATTTGTCGTTTTATATAAGAATAGTGAAAATCGTAAATAAGTGTCTTCGATATGTCAAGCCCGCAAAGTCCAATGTAGATAGGCTTTCTAATAGCGATCGATGTTCGAGCAAGTTGTACTGCAACGAGATTTTCATCAAAGATTGAACGGCTGTGCAAATTCGGTTTAGCGATTAATGCCTCTGCACCATAACGTCCAGTCCACTTATTAACAAATTTTACATCGACTCGTTTTCTCTCATTTTCCATGGTTTCGCCGTATACCGCATTAATCATGAGTTTAAAAAACAATTTTTCAAACTCATTTCGTGCCCCTTTTCTCTTCTCAGTGTTGAGATCAACATACGATTTTAACCAAGCACTTTGCCGAAACTGTAGCACGCGATGAACCTTTTTTAGAATGAGCCCGTGCTTAATGGCTTGCTTGAGTGCTCTATAATGTATGACATAGCGTTTTTTATCATGCAGAGTAGTTAAAAGTTTCTTCTGCTTACCACCACAAGGAACTTCATGATCTGGACACAAAGGAAGATCTTTATGACTATCGTGTAATGCTACTGGATAATCTAAATCTACTTCTAAGATGAAGCCAATATCTGAATCATCTGGAATATTAAGTAAATTCTTCTCATTGAAATTACGAGCCCACTTGAGATCATTGGTTGGTAGATACTCCGTCATAGCCCATCCATACAGATTATTGGCATCATAATACATAAGATATTTCTCTTCTTCATTAGGATTGTAGTCTTCACCCATGAATTTATTATTTGCTTTTGCATGCCTGTTACTACATTGACTAACACCACCTCTTATACCTTTTTCAATAAACATTAGCATGTCTATATGTGTTAAGAGTTCAAGTTGAACTTTTGTATATTTTAACATAGCATCCCATGTTAAACCAGGAGTTGTGAAATAATGTGCGGGATCCAATCCATATGCAGCAATACATGTAGACCTAAAGTTTTCAAAAATATCAGTCAAAAGCAGTACATCTGTCTTAAGATACAAATCCGAATATTCACCGAGTGTCGTAATACCAAATGTTTCCCATACACATTTGGCATGATCATAGTCGGCTTGAGCGATATTACTCTCAGTGAGCTTACTGAAAAAATCATCTTTAGATGGCAGCTGCTCATCTTTCAACTTATCGAAGGAACTTATTTAAACGTAAGGAAAAATGCCTTTTCTTAACAACAACTCAATTTGATTTGTTGAGTAACCACTCTTCTGAAATACTGAACTAGTAATATCAAGTTTATCCAAATATGATGCAAGTTTTTCGAGAGAGGATGTCATAAACCTGAACGAATCTAAGAATCTAAAATTGATGTCACTATTTTTCACATATTTTGTGAATGATATATAACGTTATTTGTTCTCTGCAATAAGTTTTACACGTCCCTCCAGAGTAGAAGCAGTCGCAAGTTCTTTTATAATGAAATGTGAATCATAACCAGTCAAATTATGAAAGATTATTGGTATAAATCTAGCATCTTTAAAATTAATGTTACAGGCTTCATGAGCAGCTCCTCTATACCTAAAAATAAATTATCTACTATAAACATAATAATGATGATGAGTAAAAAGAAAAAATGATAGCATACCGTCCCGTAAGATGGCAATGATCTCTAACTTTTTTATCATTTTCCGAAAACGGTTTCTTACAGATGTGACACTCTTGAGCTGCTATAAATCCTTCTACTCCTTCAACTGTGATCTCCATTGGTATTGGATTTTCATACAATATTTTTAATTCATCAACCAAGCCCTTGAGTTCCTGGATGAACCATTCAGCAGGAGTCAAAGTACCTTCTTCTAGCTGTCTATAACTTTTATAGGTGGATCTTTCATCATCGAAACTACATTTAAGGTAATAACCAATGCTGTAAGCCTGATGCTGTTGAAAGGCCCGTGTATCGTCTTCTACAGGTTTTATAAGGCATTCGAAATCTGCATAAATCACGTATGGTACTTTTATTTGTCGATGATAGCCGTTAAAGAAAAGGAGATTATTTTCTTTTGAAAGCAACTGAATTCTACCCTTGTTCAATACTGCACAGTCAATCTCATGATTTCGTAATCTTTCTTCTTTATTGAAAAAATGTAAACATCTGTCACAAATGTAATGCTGTTTTTTATTATCTGTTAATTGCTTCCTTACCAATCGTGATAAATTTTTTATCCATACATAGTGAAATCGTGGCTGAACCCTTGCATTATCATCATCATCATCTTTATTTTCTTCTTCATCTTCATCAATATAATGATCTTCGAGAAAAAGTAAATTTACGTGCCGCTCTTTTTTTAGAGAGGTTACATAACAGGGATGCACTTTATAAGTCTGTCCGCTTTTTTTCAAAATATATAAATTAATAGAAATATCATTTTGCTTTTCAAATTTACTTATTTGTTTCGGCATCACTGGGAACTCTATCCCGTCAAAATTAAGATTCTTTGCGAAGCGATAGTATAAACTTACTCGATGCGCATTATGTTCTTGAGGATACAATGCGGATAAAACTACCCATTTGAAACATTGATCATCGTCATTTTGTACATTGACGCAGGCTTTCTTCTTTGAAATTTCGATTGGTAGTGCAATGTAAGAACTACCACTTAAGAGGAGGTCGAGTATATCTGTCCTTTTCTAATCAAAGGATTGAATTTTTTACAAAAACTAATAATTTTAGCAAAAAATGAAGAGAAAGCCGCATTTCGCATAAAAAAAATCAATATCTTCATTGATGAGAAAGAATTAATTTTATTGCGCCGTTCCCAAGAAAACCTTGAAAAACTTAAAACACAGAGGTTAGGGTAAACAATTTGGTTTTTCAAGGTTTTCTTGAAATCAAAGCAATAAAATTAATTTTTTCTTATTAAAGAAAATTTTGCTTTTCCTGATACGAGATGCGGCTTTCTCTTTATTTTTTGCTAAAGTTATTAGTTTTTGCTAAAAATTAATTATTTGATTAGAAAAGGACAGAAATATGTGACCTCCTCTTGATGGATTAAATTTATTAATATTTACTGCTAGACTTAAAATCTCTCGCAATGTCCATCCAGAATCTTTTTGTTCGAATTCTTCTATTTGTAGTAAAATTGGCTGTCTCACATGCTCGTCAAACCACTACTTGATATCCGTCGTTTGATAAATTGATGCGTTTTCAGTATTGAAGTATTTCACCTCGGCAATCACACCTTCACTTTTTTGTATTATATATTCAGCTAATGATTCAGTGTTAACTTTTAAGGCATTGTACTCATTGAGGGCAGTGGCAATTTTTGATTCAAAGAGAGTTTGAGCATCGTTCATAAACGAGACAATATTCAGATGTGCAAGATTCGTAATGACACCAGACCTTATACGTCTCACGAATGCCGATAACATATCATCCCATTGTACTCTTTCGTTTAATGGCTTCTCTTGATTCCTCCCGGCCTCTTGTTCTGCATCGAGTGTTGGTAATGTTGGATCATACACATTACAATATTTCAATTATTTTGAATTATTAAAAAATAATAAGTAAATTTAATAATTTATTGAAGAGATGTAAAATGGACACTATACCTGTACTCATAAAAATTTGACTATCTTTCCATTTCATTGCTAAATTTTCATTAAAAATGCATTAGCTTGTAGTATAAAGATTATTCAGTTAAATTTTAAAATAAATTATTTCATTGACTATTGAGAATTTTGGGTTCCAAAATTATTTATTAAAATTTTTTGTTTTGTATAGGAATCCAAATATCTTAAAAATTAGTTAATTAATTTATTTATTTGAAAATTTAACTGAATAATCTTCATACTACAAGCTAATGCATTTCTTTTTGAAAATTCAGCAATTAAATGAAAAGGAAGTTAATATTTATAAGTAAAGGTGTAGTGTCCGCTTTACATCTCCTTAAAATTTTATATTTTACAGTAGTACAAACAGTTCATAAATATGTTAACACGTTAATCGATAAATTTTTCTAATTGCAATTATTAAAATTATTTAAATGATAAATTTTTTGTAATTAAAATTATTAAAATTCTTAACTTACCATCTCAATCTCCATCTCCTCACAAAAAGAATTGTAATAATTTTTCATTGCCTTTGAAGGTGGTGAAAAATCCAACTTCTCCAGGAATTCCTCGAGTTCTGCGATATGTTCTGTGTCCGGGCGCGTCGTTGATAACACATAATCATTCAGATTATTTTCGGTATCCTCTTGAAGGAGCGTTGTAATTTCGTTGAGCAGGATGTCGATATTATCCATGTTTGCACTAGAGTTCACTCGACTTGTTACACACGACTGACTCTCTAATAATGAAAAGCAGCTTATTTTTCGTAAAGTCCAAAGGTTGTCAAGAATTTTCCCGAATTACTCGTTTCAAAAAAAATTTTGGCTCAAACAAACAAGCCTTTTTTTTAGAGAAAACACATGTATTTTCACTAAAAAACTGCTTTCAATATTTCTTTTTCTCATACTATATTTAAGCGATTTTCATTCACTTGATTATTAATACACAAAATTTTTAAAACAAACACTTTATTATCGAATGATTCGCTTTTCATCACGTATACACGTTTAAACATGCATTTTAATAACTTGCATTTTCAATACAATAAGACCGCTTATAAATTTCACTTTGGGTTGAATATTTTTATACACTTATAAATATACACATGTATTTATAACTAAAATAAATACACTTCATTATAACATTAAAAACACTTTATTATATCATTAAAAAACACGTTATAACTTGCATTTCAAACACATGCTTGCACTTATACGAATAATACACTTATATACACATTTAGTTTATATAAATTTCACTAACACTGAATAATTATACGAATACTACACTTACATTTAATTTACACTATTATTTCACTTTCCATTAAATGCTTAATGTACACGAATACTTTATTATTCTTATATGTTTTACACTAACACTGAATAATTATACACTTATATTTCACTTGTTAAAATATTTTTTTTAAAAATTTCATTAATACACTACATATTTTTATATACTTTATTCTTATATAATTTTCGGTAACACTAAATAATTATACATTCCAATTTCATTTTTTATTGAATATTTAATTTACACGAATTCCACTTATTAGAATATTCTATTATAATACTAACACTATATTTTTATAAAGAATAATCTATTATTCTCACATTTTTAACCAATAAAAAATTATTTTACACTATACACAAAACTTATTTCACTACAAAGAGAATCATAAATCTTTCACGTAGAACAATGCCCTCATTCATGGGTGGTGTATTTTCCGCTTTATGCCTTAGAGAACACACACATAGGTAATAAAATTTTATATTTTTCTCGAACCTTTTTTTTGAACTTTTTTTTTTAACTTTTTTCTTGCTTGAAACATGAAAACATTTCCATTCATTTCACTAACATATGTGCAGAATATTCCCGTAGAATGAAAAAAAACACGATACGTCAAAACAGCTGCACGTGCGTCTGTTTATATTTTGTTTGAAACCGGCATACACGTGATGATGCTATTCTACTTTATCGGTAAGCAGACAATTGCTGCTCGACTAATCTCGGTTACTTTGGGGAACGGTCGCGCTATATACAGTTTACTTAAGTAACTGATCAGCAGGTATCTAACATTTAAAAAGAGAGTCACTCACCTTAACGGCATGTCGGAGCTGCAGCAATCGAGTTTTGCTTTTTTTATTTTATCGATATCTTTTTAAATTCTTAAATTAAACAAATATAATGACTTGTCCGCACTAAAGTTATATTAGTACAATCATTTTTGTTAAAATAAAAAATCATTTGGACTTGCTATTTTTTTATGAGCTTGGATTGGAAATTAGATATCAAACTCGACAAACCTAACCTTAAAATACGATATATTGAAAGTTTTTATTATAACTTTGTATGTATAATATTTTGGTGGTTTTCTTGAGTTGTCCGTACTAGAGTTTAATCTTACAAATTTTTTCTTTATAGCAAAAAAACTCAATTAAACGCATCGTTTATTCATAAGTTAAGATTGGAAATATTATTAGAAGGCGGACAGCTTCGTCATGCTCTTAATTGGTGCAGCAGTTGTACTGAAGCTATGGGACATAGTAACAGTAAAAAAAATTTTTCTTCTATACGAGAGACATTTCAATGTCATACAAATAGTTGATTATTGCATTTTTATCATTAACTAGGTTGATGACTGGCAAATAGAAGCAATTACTACTTCATACAAGTGATCAATGATCTACTTTATCGATAAATAGATCGATAAATTGATTTAACTGGCTTGCCATGCAGTTACGCAACATAGAAAAGGTCAACGATCTACTTTATCGATAAATAGATCGATAAATAGACGCGACTGGCGCGCCATACAGAGCATGCAGCGAAATCTATCAATAAACATCCAAAATAGCTGTAAGGATTTTGGAACAGGGCGCTACTGGAACAGGGCGCGACTAGCACACTTTGTGTGCTAGTAGTGCCCTGTTCCAGGATCCTTACAGCTTACCTACTTACGTTCCTTAGACAACTTTCCACACCACCCACACTGAGACAAAAAAAAATAAAAAACTTCTACTTTCAACATTTAAGCTTACTTTTTTTTGGGTCCAAGCTGTATTTGCCTAAAAGTAAAGCACATTTTACTTTGTCTTGATTGTCTTGGTCAGAAAAACTTATTAAAAAATTTCCTACCTCTAAAAGATTCTTCTTTCAGGCTAGCTTAAATTTGTTTTCTTGTTGTCTTGAGTTTATCTTGTGAAAGTTTTATGTAGAAGTTTTTATTTTTTTTATCAGTTTAACGAGGTATTGTCAATGGCACGTTGGTTTTTTTTTTTTTTTGTTTATAAAGAAAAATTAAACAATAAAAGTGGTACCCTTCGCCAGTAGCCCTACATAACCACTTTTAAAATAATATAAATTTAAAAAATTTTTTCACATTTCTTTAAATGTCAAAAGTAAAAATGTTATTGTAAGTTTTTTATTAATTAAAAAGATCAAAATTATAATAATTAATAATTCATTTATTTATAAAAAAAGTAAAAATAAAAATTTTTTAACAAAAAACAAAACCGACTTCAAAAAAAATTTTTTAACAAAAAACAAAACCGACTTAAAAAAATGCACTAAAAAGTTACAAATAATTTTTGATCTTCAATAATTATACGCATACTACGCATCTAACTCAACACATGTGTAGCAAACATTTTATAGATTATCTAATCATTTGTAAACAGCACAAGCAAATTATATTTTTTTTTAATTCACAACAAAATATTTCCGAAGTCGGCGTCAAGTTGTTGAAAGTTAATTCATAAGGCATATTTCCATGATTAAAGCGCGTAGCACTTTTCACAGACACATTTTCTATTAATATTTTCTAAAAATACATATTTATTTCAGATAAATATTTTTAAATATTTCAACAATAATATAAATATAATTAGTATTTTACATCATGAAGCTTCAGATCATTTTTAAATTTACATATATTGTCATTAAATATGTTACATTAAATTAATACACCATTATTATTATTCACAATAAATTTTAATAAAGGAAATTCTTTATCAGTTTGTTCATTTAAAAAATGTTCTTCGTCTATAATTTCTTCAATATAAGCTACAAGTGATCTAAAATTAAATTTAAAAATATGTTTATTTAAATTATTAATTTTTTTTTAAGAATGATTATAATAATTTTAATTAATTGTAAATATTACGTAGATTTATCTCCAATTTTTATTTATTTTTTTTAAATCAGATGAAGACATCATTAAACTTTTTTTAGTTACTGATTCATCAGATGATCTTTCTTCATTAATTTTTCTTTTTGACATTTTACTAATAAAGAAATAAAATATTAAAAATAATACCTCAACGAAAGGATTAGCAGTTCAGAAAAATCTAATATTATTGATGTAAGTATAAATGTTTTATTTAATCAGATAAAACTTTTGAATTAAGATAAATTTCGAAAGCATAAGAAAAAAATTATAAGTATTATAATTTTTCTATGTTAAGAGGAGGTCGAGTATATCTGTCCTTTTCTAATCAAAGAATTGATTTTTTCACAAAAATTAATAATTGTAGCAAAAAATAAGAAGAAAGCCCCATCTCGTATAATAAAAAGCAAGATTCTCTTTTATGAGGAAAAATTATTTTTATTGCTTCGTTTGTAAGAAAACCTTGAAAAACTGAATTGTCCATTCTAACCTCTATTTTTTAAGTTTTTCAAGGTTTTCTTCAAAACGAATCGATAAAAATAATTTTTCCTCATCAAAGAAAATCTTGCTTTTTATTATACGAGATGGGGCTATCTCCTTATTTTTTTCTAAAATAATTAGTTTTTGCAAAAAAATTAATTCTTTGATTAGAAAAGGACAGAGATATACGACCTGCTCTTAAGAAGAAATCGGATTCTGTTTTCTGTTAATACAGGCAAAAATATTATAAACATATACCTACATTTGAGCATTGCTTACTTTTTTCATAAAAAAAGCAGTAGAATTTTGTTTTGTTCTGCATAAATATTTATATAACGATTAATGATTGAATAAATAACCAAAATCTCATTTAGACAAGAACAGCGAATTTTGCCTGTTTTTAATAAGTACTTTGTATGTAGATATAATTATATACATGCGTACACAAAGTGAAGATGTTTATAAATTTTCAAACTTTTTATAAAAAAATGAATTTAAAATGAATTAAAACACTTGTTACTTTTCTTTCATGCTTAATAATTTTAGAAAATTTCAACTATATTTCATTTAAACTAATTATAATCTAATCTAATTATATTTCCAATCTATTTTTCTGAATTGTAAATCCTTTGGCTGAGATAATATTTTACGATCAATAATTATTTGAATATATTAAATGATAAATAATTACTTAAGTTTTCAAGTTAGCCTAGTTATCTACTTTATGAGTTCTATAGTGTCGTTTAAAATTATCTTTCCTAGTATATCTTTTTCCACAAATTTTACAAATAATAAAATTATTATGTACATGAGTTTTTAAATGTCTGTTTTAATGATCAATTCTTGCAAATTTTTTTGTACAGTTTATGCAATTATAATTTTAATTTTTTTTATGTCCTTGAAAGTACAAAAGTTGAAGAAAACAAATATCCACAATACAAAAGAAGAAATAATATTTTAGATAATCATACATATAATTTAAAAAATAATAAAAAAATTATACAAGTTGATAATTCTATAGTAGTTCCTTACAACAGTTTTTTGTTAGCAAAATATAATGCTCATATCAATACTGAACTTTGTATGTCAATACAAAGTATAAAATATATTTATGATTATATTTATAAAGGTGTAGATAAAGCTTACTGTAAAATAAAACAAGATAAAAATGAAGAAAATAATAATGATGATGTTTATGATTAAATAACTTAATACATAGATGGAAGATATTTAAGTCCAATGGAGGCCGCATGGAGATTACAAGCATTTCCACTATGCGGTAGAAGTCATACAGTAATAAGATTAAATATCCATACAGAAAATCAACAAAAAATAATTTCTGATGAAAATAATATACATTCAGCATTAAACAAATGCGAAACAACATTGACTGCATGGTTTAAATTGAATAAAAAAGATGATTTTGCTGAAAAAATTAAATATGTTAATATCCCGCAATATTATATTTTTAATTCTAAGACTAAATCTTGGATTAAAAGATCAAAACTTAGAAAAAATATAGCCATTGGTAGATTAAATGTAGTATCACCAAAAGATAGTGAACGTTTTTTTTAAAATTAATATTAAACAGGGTAAAAGGTCCAACATTTTTAAAAGATTTACGAACTTATGAAAATGTAACTTATAATACTTATAAAGAAACTGCTCTTGCAATGAATTTAATAGAACACGAAAAACAAATTTATTATATTTTTGAAGAAGCATGCCATGTTATGTTACCAGTACAATTACGTAAATTTTTTGCATGTTTTTACTATGTGAAAATATTCAAGGTAACATTATTTGGGAAAAATATAAAAAATTTTTTATTGAACATTTTAAAGAAAATAAAGAAAACAAAGCTTTATCCCATATTAATAAAATATTAAATTCAGAACAAATGTCATGTGAAAATTTTGGTTTACCTGAACCAAATGAAAACTATATCGAGGAAAACGAAGAAATTAATGATGAAATTATAATTTTTAGTAAAAAAAAATTTGATAAAATGTATAAACAATTGAATAACGATCAAAAACATATTTTTGAACAAATAATGAATAATAATCATAAAATTTTTTTCATAGATGGACCAGGAGGTTCTGGAAAAACATTTTCATATAAAACATTAATATATTATTTTATAACAATAAAAAAAAATTTTTATCAATGGCTTGGACAGGTATTGCTTCAATTTTACTACCAAAAGGTTTAACCAGTCACCGAACTTTTAGATTACCGTTAGACTTGAACAATATTGAAAGTGCATTTTTAAAATTTGATTCAGATAAGAAAAAATTAAGAGAAGCAAATGTAGTTATATGGGACGAAGCATCAATGATTCCTAAAAAAGCTTTAGAAATAGTTGACAAAACATTAAAAGATGTCTGTCATAATAATGAAATTTTTGAAATAAAATTATTATTTTAGGTGGAGATTTTCGTCAAATTTTACCTGTATTAAAATATGGAAATAAAAATACAATTATAGAACAAACTATAAAATATTCAACCCTATGGCCCATGTTTCATAAATTTAAAAAAATTGTTATTTGAATTTTAAAAAAATATAAGATCTAATGATGAAAATTTTTCATCATTTTCATTAGATATCGGAGAAGGAAAAGTTGATACATTTATTATACCAGAAAAATGGAAAACTAATAATGTTTGCAATAAAATTTATCAAAACATTAACAATAATTATTGTTTTTCGAAAAATGTTATTTTAAGTACGCATAATGAAGATGTGAATATTTTAAATAATAAAATATTGAATTTAATTAATAATGAAACAATGAAATATTATGGTATTGATTATGCAACATATAAGGGTGTTGATCAAACAGATGATAATATTTATTTAAATTATCCAATAGAAATGTTGAATAATATAAGAGAAGGATTACCTCCACATGAACTTAATTTAAAAATAAATGCCATAATAATGCTAATTAGAAATTTAAGTATAAAAGATGGATTATGCAATGGAACACGATTAAAGATAACGAGATTATTTAAATACAATATAGAAGCTGAAGTAATTACAGGCGAAAATAAAGGAAATAAAGTTTTTATACCGCGTATTACATTAAGCACAAATGAATCATCGTCTTTACCATTTATTTTATATAGAAAACAATTCCCTATTTTATTGGCTTTTGTTTTAACTATAAATAAATCACAAGGTCAAAGTTTTGAAAACGTAGGAATATTTATAAAAAAACCTTTATTTTCACATGGACAATTATATGTTGCTCTTTCAAGAAGTATAAATTCTTCTAAAATACATATTTAAAATGAATTAGAAAATAAAAATGAATTAACCAATATAGTATGGAAAAAAGTACTAGAAAAATAACAAAAAAAAAACTTTAATTTTTTTAATATTAAAAATATCTTTATATTTCTTACATACTAATGAAACATTAATTTTTTTTCAGATATAACGTAATAAAACAAAAAATAAAAACATTCTTTAAATTTTCTGTATAAAAAAATTAATTTAGAATAATAAAGAAAATAAAAACAAACTCCAAATATTTTATAAAAAAAAATAATAACAAAGTTATTTAAAATATAATTTAATTAATACTAATAATAATTGAATCATTATAAAATGGAATGGGATCCAGTTTGAAATGAATACATTGTTATAGAAAACTTATAACATCAAGAAGAATTAGATGATTTAAATAACCAAATAAACGAATTTGAACGGTTTCAAGAGCAGTACGAAGAATATATGGAAAATTTGAATGAAAATACAGATTTATCTAGATTAAATAATGCAATTAATAACTATATTGGTATTGAAAATGAAAAACTTCATTTTAAAAATTGGAACAACGTAACATATTATTATAAATATATGACAAATAAAATTATTCAATATAAGTTAGAAATACGTGATCCAATAACGGAATATTATATCACAACTCATAATACAATATATTATAAATATTCATTACGTATTGGTAATATAATTTTTTTTCTATTATAAAATATAATATAAAATATATTTAAGTAATAAATCAATAAAAATAATAGATATATCTTTTACAATAACAAAAAATTAATCAAATATATTAAAACAGTAATTTAAAATATATTTCATACATCAAAAAGACTTAATTGCATTAAGATATATTTAAAAAAAATAAATAAAATTTAATAAAATACTCACTTTATAATTTTATTTATGACGTACATGGATTAGTAATTAATTGTATTAATATTATTATAATTATGATACAGGCATTAAACGTTAAATAAATCAAATAAAATCCTATTATAACTTAAACATTTTTGATTAAATTTAAATATAATAAAATGTTTAAAGAATAAATAAAAAATTATTTCATGAAACAAAAAAAAATTAATAAAATTCATATCATTATGTATTATATTATATTGATTTTTTATTAATAAATAATATTAAAAATTATTTATTGATAAATAAATAATCGTTAACTTAAAAAACAAACAAACATGAAAATACATTCTATTAATTTTGTAAAAATTATTTTGATATATCTTTTTTAATACTAGCAAAAAAGTCAAGAATATTAGAAAACAATATAGATATATAGTTTATACATCCAAAAGACTTAAAAATGAAATTAAGATATATTAAAAATAAAATCAAAATAATTAATAAATGAGGAAAAATTATATTATTTAATTTTATCGTTTTATTTATGAAATATATTAATTAATAATTTTATGATTATCATAATGATATTGAAATTTATTGTAAAATATATACTTTGAATAAAACTAATATTTAAAAAAAAGGAAATATATTAATTTCGAGTATATAAATTAAAGATACTGAATGTTATAAAAATAAATAATAATAATTAATATTCAAATATAAGAAATAATTGGAAAATTTTTAATAATAATAATATTAAAAAACATAGAATTCAATCAAGTATTAAATTATAAATTTAGAATAATTATAATAAAAAGAATTTCTGTTCTATATTATTGTAAGACATGTTACAATAATATTTAATTAGAAAATATCAAGTTATAATAATTATTCTAATAAACATACTTAAACAAAGATTTAAAAGAGATAAATATGAATTGAACAATTGTTATATAACAATAATATAATAACAAATTATACAAATTATAAAATGATTCTAAAACTTTGTTTAAATATGTAATACTGATGGTGGAGGATGGATTGTAAATAGAGTCTACGGTATAAGGAGGAAGGAATATAGACTCTCATGGTTGTGTAGGGCTATAGGCGAAGGTAACCATGGTTTTATTTTGAATAATTTTATAAAAAAAAGGAATAATTTTAATTAATTTTAACATGTCTTAAAATAACTGTAATGGGGGAATTTGTTCCCTATCCCCCAGTTACTAATATTTTAACTCTACCGTATCACCTCTGAATAAATAGCAATTTACTTATTATTTTTTCTTAATTTTTACTCTGAATAGAAAATCTGAATTTATTAGCAATCAACTCTCTCGGGTGGATTCTAATCGGGTCTTCGTAGGGAACAATGACGAAACCACCGATGTAAACCAGCAATAAAACAGTAATATATATTTTATAACAATACAATGTTAATAAACACTTAAATAACACTGTTAATTAAAATACAAAAGAAGTAATTTTCACTCTATATTTATTAAAGTAAATTTAACATACTTTTACCCGACAATTTCTCGAAAATTGTGTAAGTGTAAAAGAAAAGTAGTGTGATTGAACTCTGGCTCGACTTAATAAATTCTCAGATTAATTATAATTAAATAAAATCCAATTAAACCCGTGAAATTAATTTAAGTTTAATAATGGCGGCTAAAACCAACGTTAATTACGACGAGCAAAACGGCGACGCGCACTGACTCTAAATTGTTTAATGATTTAATATTTAAGATAGAAGACTCACCTTAATATACAAAGCGTTACTCTCCAAGAAAAAACAAAACTCCAATGATTTAACTCCAATTCAAAATCTCCTTTCCTCGTGTTAAATAAACTCCTCAGCTCTCTCGAAAATATTAAAATTGGCAAAATGGCAAAAATAGTAAGGTAGCAAAATGGCTAAATGGCAGCGTAAATCCTCTATGAACTTTTAACCAACTAAAATGGAGTCAAGACTCAAGAAAATGTGGCTCAACGAGCAATACCCAACAAAGAAAAACCGACCAAGTGTATTATCCAAGATCCAATAGAGAAGTGTGTTGATGGCGCGTCTTCTCTCGAGCTCCTTCCTCTTCATCTCTTCTTTTATCAATTACGTCATAAATAGGATAATGGTTGATTGGTTATTAATCCTTTTCTTAATTGTTATTTGTTAAATACAAAGGATGTTAACTTTTAACCAATCAACACCTTTCCTTTTGGCGGCTTCTTTTATGTTAGCGCCTTTTGTTTCTTGCGCGCTCTATTTAAATTTTCATTTGGAAGACTCCATATACTTAGTTTTAATAATTATACCTATAATTGTAACGCTATCTCTCTCCAACGCTGGATTTCTTTATCTTCTATCACTCTCGCTCTCGACCTCACGTATCTTCATATAACATACTGACATAGGTTAATATTTTTACAATTACCCATGTATATACTCCCTCTACTACCATTTCTACCTTTACTTATGTATATACGAGCCTGCTACTGTTATTTGTACAATTACCCATGTATATACGAGCCTGCTATACAAGCTATAGCTGGCTCCCCTTTTTCGCTGATCCTTTACTTTTCATGCGCATGACTCGATTTCTGCCGCGAGTCGGTCATTTACCGACACTTCCCCTTTACTCTCGAGCACGTGTTACAAATGTTCCGCGTCGTTTCCCGGTTTTGCTCGTCATCCCGTACCGCGAGTGTATTGTGCGCATGTACCTATACACCGGGTGTTTGTGTGTGTGTCAGTGTACAGGTGACAGTGCTGCGGCGTGCACGTCGTCATCGAGAACATAAGATGGCGACGCACAAGAACACTGTCACAGGTTATTTTCTTTTCTAAACATGTGTTCTTCTCGTTGATCTGTTATGTGCACTAGTGTTAAGATGTTACAGCCATCACCGTAGCTTCAACTCCTAGTTCACAATACGAAAACTGATGGTGACTGTGGTTTTTTCCTTCACCACGTGTTTGGATGTGAGGTTAGGTTCCTCTTTCTCTCTTTCTCTCTCTAGCGGTAAGGGTGAAATCAGATGGAGCGGAAAATAGGCGACGGAACGTCACAGAATCTCAATTCCGCATCTTTGTATTCCGCCAACGAAGTAAAGACGACGTAATAGACGACATCAATTTTTATTTTGTTTAAAAAAATTATTAGTGCTTCAATAACCTCACGTAATATTTTTAATTTGCTTTCCATAGCTGTACTTTTAATTTCAATCAAACTTTTAAATTCTATTTTGGTTAACTATTTGTTTAAGCAATTTCAAAAAGTCTGTGACGCTTCTATTATCCCGTCAAATTTTTTCCCTATATTCACATGGAACGGAGTAGAAGTCCTATGACGTTGATTAGCAATGTTATAATTAAAAAATTATGTTGTTAATAAAAATATTTGGTTATAATAACAAAATATATTTTATTTTCACAAGAAAAGAATCTCATTAGAATAACATTGAGTGATTATTTCCAACTTTTTTAACATTTTTGTTGTTAATTTAAAATTCGCGGTCACATTTGTAGGCTATTTTAACAGTTTTTGAGCTAAATTCCGCTCCATGTGAATATAGGGAAAAAATTTGACGGAAAACAATGCGACGGAATGAATGTTCTGTGACGTTCCGTCGCATATTTTCCGCTCCATCTGATTTCACCCTAAGTCGTCTGCTCATCGCTATGCTTCTTGTTTACCTCGAAACAAACAAGAATACACTGATGAATTTCTTTTATTAAGTTAATTGATAAACCATTCAGTCAGTGCATTTCGGCTAATTTTTCTCTTTTATTCTTTTTAATAAATATTTTATTGTGATGCAATAAATGCATCACATAACTTAAAATGATTATAATTGATTTTATATAATTATTAAAAATAAAACAAAAAAAAACCAACGCGCTATAATACCATACATTTTTTATTATTTAATTTATATTATAAACTATTAATTGTAAAATATTGACAGTACCGCTTCGAGTGGTGTGGAAATCTGTCTGAGCAAATATATAATTAATATTAATTTTTTTAATACTTTTGGTCAGTACAAATTTCATTACTGGCTGACATGTAAATATAAACGGGGGTTGGCGAACAGCGCGAGCAAGGGGGAACCCCCCCTAGTATATATATACTAGGGGGTCCCCTGCTCATATATATATATATATATATATATATATATATATATATATATATATATATATATATATATATATATATATATATATATATATATATATATATATATATATATATATATATATATATATATATATATATATATATATATATATATATATATATATATATATATATTTAATAATTTTGTATTCGGAATAGTAATGAAATAAATGTTTTGTTAAATTGCTCTTAAAAATTATAATATTTTATAGATCTATGATTGCCAGAAATAACCATTTTCAAACCATTACATTAATTTTACTAATTTTATTATAATTTTTTATCTCATCACAATTAATTTATACCATTTTCATAATTTTTTTTATTTTTCAGCTTTTAAAAGTAAAAATACCCTGAATTAAATTAGTTAATATAAAAGCAATTCTATTGTGAATATTTTTAGAAAAAGTTAATCTAAAATGAATAAAAATTTTTAAAAGATTTTTAATTTTTAATAATGGGTTTGACTGAGAAAAATAAATTGATTGTTAAAGGATAAGAATTGTGTAGTGGAATTGTTTTCATGTTAATTAATATTCATATATTAGAACTTAATAATATTTTAAATCGGTGCACCTCATTTAATATCAAAGAAGATAGACGCTTATAGAAGGATACTTCTGGGTTCAATTTTTCGTCCGAAACGCTGGGTAACACTTTAACATTGTTTGTATATCTATACATATGAAAAATTTGATATATATAGATATAAAAATACATGGGATCTAGTGGCGCCCTCAGTAGATGAGTAACTTATTTTTGGCAGAAATTTCCCATTTAACGGGATGTGGGAGCTGCTGGACACAATTTTTACTTCTATTATTTTATTGATATCTTTTTAAATTCGTAATTTAAACAATTGTAATGACTTGTCCGCACTAAAACTATGTTAATACAATAATTTTTGTTAAAATAAAAAATCATTTAGACTTGATATTTTTTTATAAGCTTGGAATGGAAATTAGATATCAAGCTCGATAAACCTAACCTCAAAATACTATATTTCGAAAAATTGTTCATAACTTTTTATGTACGGTATTTTGGTAAATTCTGTAAGTTGTCCGCATTCAAGTTTAGTATTACAAATTTTCTTACTGTAATGAAAGAACTTGATCTAACGCACCGTTTACTCGTGAACTTAGAATTAAAATGTTAATGAATTATCTTAGAAGGTAGCGAGCTCTGTCATGCCCTTAAGAGTACGCTTCTATAAGCGTCTATATTCGTTGCTAATATGCAATTAACTTTACTAATTCAAAAACCATAATATTTTAATTCAGTACTAATTGATGAAAAATTATTTTTTTCCGGAAATTTTGAAAAAGGTCACTTGATTTGTGTGTATTATAATAATAAAATAATTCATATATATGACAGTTTAAATCTTGAATATCTATAAGATGAGCATAAGATTTATATAAACAGATAATTTTCAAAGAAATCAGAATTGAGCATAGTTTTTCGAAACAATACAAATACAAACAAGTAATTATGATTGCGGCCTTTTTTCAATTGGTTTTGTTGTTGCAATACTTTAAAATTTGAGTTCATTTTGTTGAAAATAAGATATTTCTCAAATGTGTTTACATTTATTAAAAATTTTTGAAACGCAACACATAAGAATGTTTCCAGTTTTACATCATCATAATAATGCAAATATCAAATAAATACCATGATAAAATACCATTAACTTACCAAATATAATAAAATACCATTAAATTTAGAAAAAGACATGATTATAAAAATGCAGAAAAAAAGTAATGATGAATCAGAACGGTGTGTTCGTAATGTTTCTGAAAAAAAATTGTATGAAAAAATATTAAATAATAATAAGATAATAACAATAAAATTAAAAAAAAGACTTATAAATTAGAACAAATTCGTGTAAATGAGGCTTTACGTAAGAAAGAAGCTTATATGAAAACGAAAAAAGAACAACCAAATGAACGTAAAGAGAAATTAGAAAATACTAAGATAAGGAAAATGGAACTCAAGAAAAAAAGAGCACTGATGAATTGGAACAAATACGTGCAAATGAGGCTTCACGAAAAAAGAAGCTTATATTTAAAAGAAAAAAAACAAACAAATAAAGAAAAAAAAGTAAGAAAATACAAAGATACCGAAATTAAAATTCAAGAAAGAAAAGAGTACTGATAAATAGAAACAAATGCGTGCAAATGAGGCTTTACTTGAAAGAAGCTTATATAAAAATTAAAAAAGAACAATTAAATAAATATTAGGAAAAATTAGAGAATACTAAGATAGCGAAAATAAAATTTGAGGAAATAATGAGTACTGATAGATTGGAACAAAAATATGCGAATAAAGCTTTACGCAAGGAAGAAGCTTATATAAAAATCAAAGAAAAACAACCTAATAAATATAAAGAAAAATTAAATAATACTAGGATAACAAAAATGAAATCGAAAAAAAAAAGGGTACTGATAAATTGAAAGAGTAAGAGAGAACGAGAGAGTAAAAGAGAGCAAAAGAGAGAGAGAGAGAGAGAGAGAGAGAGCAAAAGAGGGCAAGAGAGACATAGACACACTATTGAAAATAATGACGTCTTTGGACGTGTCTGAATTTGGAACAAAAAAAGACGTCTTTAAAAGACGTCTTTTGAAGACGTCTTTTAAATCAAAACATCTTTTTTATCAAAATTTTTAAAAAAGTATTTACTAAAATGTTCCAAAAAAGTATTATTTTATTACGTTATTATTTTTAATAGGGTATCTTTCTTTAGGAATATAGTAACAAAATAAGCATCAGCTCTCTGCAGACCGAAAAGCTTGAGCGAACAAACTGTAAATGTTATAACCTTATACACCCGCGTCACTAAAATTTTAGTAGGAGTTCGCGTTTTAAGAAAAACGCCGCCCAACAGTCAAAGACAGAATTAATAGTCGATTCGAATAATTTTTTCAGTAGTTACATTTTTAACTGTGAGGTGCCGTTTTTCTTAACTTTGCAATCCCTTATCCAAATTTCAGAGATGCAGGTATATGAGGTTATAATTTTGCGTGTTTATTCACAGTTGAAAATCAGTATGTATACTTCAAGTATATACACTTTAGCTTAAGTACGTTCTTTTTTGAAACATTCTAGTAGGTATTATTTTTAAAATATTGATAAAAAAGACGTCTTTAAAAGACGTCTTTTTTTGTTCCAAATTCAGACACGTCCAAAGTCGTGTTTAAAAGACGTCTTCTAAAGACGTCTTTAAAAGACGTCATTATTTTCAATAGAGCATAGGCATAGACATTCTTTATTCGGCCTTAGGGTTTATACTCTGTCCGGCACTATGAGGTAAAATATAACGACGTATATAATTATTTATAAATCATATGGTGGTAACATAATGTACAACAATAAAATATAAATCACTGAGATAATAATTGCTGAACTAACAAGTATAATAGTAGTTAGCAAAATAATAGTAACAGCAATATCAGCAAGTGAGTATGTTTATTTTTAGCTTAATAGCATGGAAACTCAATAATTAAAATTTATAATACTAGGTAATATTTAAAGCTCCATAAGTGAATTGAAGGGACTTTGTGTAAAAAATATATATATTAGCTATCAAACAGGGTAATGCCATTAATGGTGACCTCTAAGCAATTAGCCAGTACCTATTTTATGCCGCTACGATTTACACTCATTCCGAAGAAGTACACAGTGAGTTTGGAACTTCATTACGAAGTGATTTGAAGCGAGTATAATCATTAACCGAGCTAGATCTCCGAGCTAAACGACAGCAGTTGTCACATCGTTTCATAAGCAAACGCAAATCATGAGAAACCCATGGTTTACGCTTGCTAGAAATCTTGATTACTCTTTTTGGAGTAAATTTATCAAAAACATCGACAATATTGGAAGTAAAAGTGCCAACCTTACAATTAATAAATCTGCCCCTTAACTAAAGAGAAGATTGATGAATGATATTTGGCCTAGTAAAAGAAAGATAAGGAAAATCAGACAACACATTTACAGAAGGAGTATACAGTGCCGTCCATAAATTCGGGATCACTCAGAGGAAAAAATTGCTGGAGAAAAATCGCAATAACTCGGTAAATATAGGTCGTATAGAAATTCTAAAAAAAACGATTTTAAAGTACTCCTCAAGAGCTTTAAAAACGCTGTATTATATTATTTTAAAAGTTTTTTTATGGTATTAAAAAAATTACTTAAAAATAAACATTTTTTGCTAATTTTTTAAATTTTAGATTCGCTCACACCGTTTTTCGAGTATAAGATAAAAAAATCTGAAAAAAATATAATTTAAAGTACTCTAAAAGAGCTTTAATTTGCATTTTTTTAAAATTTTTTACAATGATTTTTCGTCAAGATATGAAGTTTTAAAGTTGGGCATTTTTGGTGTTTTTTGCAGAAAAATGGCCAATTTTCTGAAAAAAACATCAAAAATGCCTATCTTTAAAGCTTTATAACTTGACGAAAAATCATTGTAAAAATTTTTAAAAATGCAAATTAAAGCTCTTTTAGAGTACTTTAAATTATATTTTTTTCAGATTTTTTTATCTTATACTCGAAAAACGGTGTGAGCGAATCTAAAATTTAAAAAATTGGCAAAAAATGTTTATTTTTAAGTAATTTTTTTAATACCATAAAAAAACTTTTAAAATAATATAATACAGCGTTTTTAAAGCTCTTGAGGAGTACTTTAAAATCGTTTTTTTTAGAATTTCTATACGACCTATATTTACCGAGTTATTGCGATTTTTCTCCAGCAATTTTTTCCTCTGAGTGATCCCGAATTTATGGACGGCACTGTACATCAGACTCGCAGGAAAACATGAAGAAAAACTATGAGTGACAGCAGACTTTAGAGCATCTATGTTACAATCTCTAAAGTTCCTGCCCCATTAAAAAAAAATCAGGTGATAAATCACCTGATTTATCAGGTGATTTATCATGCCAAAACATCATGTAACGATTTTGTTGGTCTTTACATATTTTAAACCATGCGTAGTCAATTTAGAACAATTTTTGAAAATTTTGGAAAATTTTGAACTTGGAAAATTTTTTAGATAATTTAGTCTTAGAAAAAATTTTGACTAATTTTACAAAAATTGTTCTTAATTGACTAAGCATGGTTTAAAACGTGTAAAACCCAACAAAATCGATACATGATATTTTGGCATGATAAATCACCTGATAAATCAGGTGACTTGTCACCTGATTTTTTTTTCACCAGGGTGGTCATCAAAGATTTGATAACTTTTTCAGGCTTAGCAAACTTTAATTTGATTTCGTTCAAATCATGACCAGCAATAAATGGGGCGATTGATTTCTCATAGGATAGTAGAGCTGAGCTATTTTTAATGACGAAAATCTAACCAAGTATGAAAGTAATGATCTGCAGTGAATACGTGGTGAGTGGCCTCAGAGGGTACTAAGAATAGTGAAAATGAGTCAAAATAAGACCTAAGAGCATCTGAGGAGTAGGAAGATTTGAGCAAATCTATATTAAAGTCCCCAGTAATGATGATGTTCTTGTAGTCATATACATAGGCCGATAAAGCATTAAAGAGATTGTCTAAATAAGAAACCCTAGGCCTTACATAGACTTCACAACACAGCAAAAAATTGACGTTATCATTTATATCTAGTAGGAGAAATTCCGGAGTGTTGTCAAAAGACGGATCAGAGTGGTGTAACATCCTTGTTCTTAAACTACTACAGACACAAGCATCAACACCACCACCAGCCTTACCTTCCCTAACAGTACAAAACGTTTCGAAAACGTTTTAAAAACTTTTTCTGGTAAACTTATATACGTTCGTAAATTTCGACAAAAATACGTATTTAAAACGTTTTTGAAACGTAAAATATGTCCACGTATTTTAGATTCTCAAGAGTAATATAACGTTTATGGAACGTTTAAGAAACGTTTAGAAAACGTTTTTTCGGTGAAAACTTACGTTGGCTTATATGTTCAAACGTTCCTAAAACGTTTTATAAATGTTTTATTTTATCATTCTAAAAATTATTATATAGAGAAAAAAAATTATACTGAATAAAACGGTTTTTAAACGTCAAGGAAACGTTTGGATATTTGAGCTTGTGTAAACTTTCATCGAGAAAACGTTTTCTAAATGTTTCTGAAACGTTCCATAAACGTTACAGTACTCTTGAAAATCTAAAATATGCGGACATATTTTACGTTTTAAAAACGTTTTAAATACGTATTTTTGTCGAGATTTACAAATGTATATAAGTTTACCAGAAAACGTTTCAAAAACGTTTTTGAAACGTTTTTGTGTTGTTAGGGTTGTCTTTCGAGTCGAAAGAATTCGTGTCCACCTATGTTTATGACAGAATTGGAATCAGATTCCTTAAGAAAGGTCTCTGTAATCGCAAAAATATTAAAATCCTTAGACTTACATTAAAATTTAATTTCATTGAAATGAGTTCTAATACGATTTACATTCACGCGAGCAGTACGCACAAAACTTTTGATGAGTTAGAACCTAAATAATAATACCACTTTTAAATTACCGTTAAATACAACAGGTTATACAACTTGTAATGTTAAGCTTAACTCCGCAGAAGGCAAAAAACTAAATAAAACAAAAATAATAATTTGGGATGAAATATCTATGACTTCGAAATTTGCTTTTGAGGCAGTTGATTGTCTTTTTCAAGATTTATGCGATGTAGACCAACGCTTTAAAACTGTGATTGTATCAGGAGATTTCGGGCAAACATCATCAATTATTTGACATGGAAGCCATAATAACATTAGACAAAATTCGGTTAAATTTAGTTTATTATGGCAAAATTTTATGCGTATAACGTTAAATGAAAACCTGCGAGTTTCAGATAAGAGTAGTCCGGAGCAGTTTTGATTACTGACCGAGAAGTGAAAATGTTATTTTATCATAAATAAAATAATTATACTATTTTTAAAAGAAATCGTTAAAGAGTGCAATTTTTTATACATGATTGTATAATAGATGTTTTTTTCATAAAATTCACCATATTTTAAACGAAAAGTAAGTAACCGTACTTAGAGTTTAATAAACAGCTGTAGTATGAAATTTTTAATTTTTAAAAATTTTTTTCATTTATTTTTGACGAGCACAATAGGGAAATAAATTTCGTGAATTTATTTAAATTTTAATGCATTGCATTACGTTTAGTAGGAGAAAATAAAACAACGGATTTTCGATTTTCAGTCGGTATTGAATCTGCTCCGGCCTGCTCTCAGATAATGATATAAATTTTTAACAATGGTTATTAAATATCAGAGAAGGAAAACGTCGCGATGTTTTTGAAGATGATAATGAACTAAGTGCTATACCAGATAATTTTAATATTAAAGAAAATCTTGTCGAAGAAATATTCGGAAAAGCAACAGAAATGAGCAATACGAACCCAACGGAGAAAGTTATTTTGGCACCTAAAAATAATGATGTTACTGAAATCAATAACAGTGTTGTGAATATGATGGAAGGAGACCATGTTGAATATTTAAGTATTGATACAGCTGAAGATTATAATAATGAAAATTTAGATATTATGTTACCTACAAAATTTTTAAATAAATTAACTCCCAATGGACTTCTACCACATAAATTACATTCAAGGTAGTACTACCTTAACTTAAGGGATTGACGGTTCAGAAAAATGTGGGCACATAAGTAGATTTTAATTCAAATAAAGCACAGTTAAATTTTGGTTTACTTTCAGAGCATGAGAAAAAAATTATAAGCATTTTAATTTTCATCTTTTAACACGCGCTTTATATCTATATATAGTGTATATATAGTTATACACAAGCATGCATTGGGTCCAAGATGTTTATATCGTTTCAAACTCGATACTGAAAAATTTATTCTTTAGTTCTTTAATTAATTACGTGTTAAATTTTATAAAATTTTGAACCATCAGTAGCTTATAATCAAAAGTTGAAAAAGAATTTCTGTGTGGTTACCATAAGAGCGCGTGTTAAAAGTGTGAAAATTAAAATGTTTGTCATTTTTCTCTCATAATCCAAAAGTTTACCAAAATTTAACTACATCTTATTTCAACTTAAATCTACTTATATACCCGATTTCAGATTTTTCTGAACCGTCAATCCCTTAACGGTAATACTACCTTAAAAGTTTGGGCTATCATAATACTTATAAGAAATTCGAATGAAAATGAGGGTCTTCGTAATTGAACAAGGTTGATAGTAAAAGAATTGTTTAAATATTTCATCCAAGCGGAATTAGTAAGTGGTCAAAACAAAGGTAAATTAGTTTTATTGCAAGAATAAGTTAATCTTCATCTATAGAAGAAATTCCTTTTAATATGCAACGAAAACAGTTTCCTATTAGATTAGGTTTTGCAATGACTATTAATAAATCCCAAGGACAATCTTATGGAAGAGTTGGTATTTATTTGTCGTCAGTTTTCAGTCATGGACAATTATATATTGCTCTTTCAAGGGCAAAGTATAAAAATAATTTGAAATTATTTTTAGGTGACAACACTATTGTCAACGGAGAAAATAAAAATGATCAGAACATAATTTATACAAAAAACATTGTTTATAAAGGGATATTGTAAAAGATATGTTAAGAGATATTGTATATATTTATGTATTTTAGCTTGTGTAATAGTTGAATCCGAATATGGGGGGAACCACGTCAATCCTCCGAGCGCGGCGTGCGAGCGCTTGATCCTGTTGTTTTAAACTCGCGTTTGTGGTATCAAGATGTATTTAAAAAAAAATACTAAATTCACTATTTCGATGTATTTTTTTCTCAGCTTTCCAATGGTGAAGTCAGATTTTCCAAAATTTTTCATTTTCCAATTAAAAAAACACAAAATATGTTATATCCTAAAAAGTCTATTTTAAATATTTTTTTTAACAGTTTTAATCGAAAGCTGAGTTTTTTTTACATATAAAAAATGATTTTGCACAAAGTGCCCGATTATATTTCAGTATTTAATAAAACGCCCAAAAGTAGAAGTGTTGCGCGCGACTTCGCGCGGCGCGGCCACTGCCGCCACATCATGCTCACTTGTAAAACTAGTTCTTTTTTGCAGTCGCTAGGTGACTTAAACATAAAACTTTAAACTATAAATGAATTGTCACAGAGAAATGCATGTGTACGATGTTTTTTTTAATTTTGATTTTTTATGATTAAATCATAAATCTATTGGTTACGATTTTCTCCGATTTATTGTAGCAATTACAATGAATTCAACCCATTAAATAAAATGCATAAATCCTCTCTCGAGAGAGAATCACCCTATGTATCAAGATCTGTTTGACTTTGCTTCAACTTTTAGAAGTATATTTCCGTTTGTACCCGAAGAAGCGAAAATATGTGGTACATGTTGAAGGCAAATCAATAAACATAAAACAGATTTACCTATTTCGGATACAAAGAAAGCTAATGTAAATTGTTGTGATGAATATCATAAAGATGGCATAACATTTCTCAAACAAATTAAAAAAAAATTTTCCAACATGATATCAAAGCAAGATAGAATTCAATTATTCACTCTTGCTCCCGATTTTTGGTATCGTAATGACTTGATCAGAGAGTTTTGTTGCACTGAATAGGAAGTTCGAGAAGCAAAAGAGTAAGTAGCTGAAAAAAGAATTCTCTCAATTCCTGAGAAACGCGGCAAAGTACTTTTGGTGGAAACTACGAATTCAGTTAAAAGTTTTTATAAAAAAGATGACATAAGTCGAATTATGCCAGGCTTAAAAGATTGCATATCCGTAAAGCAGGACAACGACAAACGAGAAAACGTTCAGAAAAGATTACTTCTTGGCAATTAAAATGAAATTAATATTTTATTTAAATAAGAACACGAACACGTTAAAATTGGGTTTACAAAATTCATACAATTGAGATCAGTACACTGTGTTTCAGCTGGAAGCAATGGTACACACAATGTATATGTATGTGTACATCATGAAAACGTCAAGCTCATGCTAAAAGCTGCTAAGCTATAGTGCGTAACGAAAAAAAGTAAACTATCTCTTACAAATTATCATGACTGAATTTAGGCAATTGTCTGTAAAAATGCACGTGATGAATGTTTCTTAGTTGACTCTCTAAATTGCCCTAATACGTCTATATAACAAGAACATTTGCTTAAATGTTTTGATAAAAATAATATTTTTGAAATTCAATTTGAATCGTGATTTTAATCGGATCGGTGTACGATAGCTTCAAAATGTGAGAGTTTTTATGACTTTCTCAACACACTGGGCGAAAAATTAATGAAATTAAAGACTTATGATTTTTTTGCTAAGAAACAGTCACAGTATGTGGATAACCTAAAAGAAAATCTTTAAGAAGGGGAGTTTATTGTCTGTTTTGATTTTGCGGAAAACTATGCATTTGTAGTACAGAATTCTACCCAATCTTTTCATTGGAATAATAATCAGGCAAGTAATTTTACAGTTGTAGTTAATTACAAAGAAAATAATGATTTTAAACATATGAATATTGCTTAACAGCATAATTACTTATGGATAATCTAGACCATGATACTGTTGCAATTTATGAATACCAAGAAATTGTCATACTTTATCGGAAATCTAATTTCTAAGTTCAAAAAATTTATTATTCAACGGTTGGAGCATGTCAACATTTTATAAATAAGAAAAATATGCAAAATCTTCTGTTTCATGAAAAAGACTTCGAAATCACAGCGGAATGGCACTTTTATGCCACCGTGCACGCTAAAAGTGCATGTGATGGTATCGTTGCGAACTTAAAAAGAGGTACAAAACGTGCTTGTCTACAACTTTCATCCAAAAATAGAATTTTGATAGCAAAAAGTCTTTACAAATGGGCTAAAAATTATTGCAAGGAAACCAAAGTTTTTCTATAGCAGTAAAGATGATTATGAATAATCGGTTTTAGAACTTAAATAAAGATGAGATAATACTAAAACTAAACCAGTGACTTTACAGTACCATGCTTTTATTCCATTGAATCAAAACACTTTATAACTAAAGAAAACGTCTTCAAGTTCTACATATCAAATCTTTTTAAAGAAAGTCACTAAAAAAACAGAAAATAATGTATCCAAATACGCAATTAAAAAAAAGAAAGCCACAAAGTTAAAGAGTTTGAACACTCATTCTTCTTCGATGGACAAAGTAACAAAAAAAAAGATTGTAAAGATGAAAACAAAAAAAAATAACTAAATCAGACTACCAGGTTAAAAAAAAAATTATAAGGTAGCAAAATGTTAGCAGTAGGACCGAATCCAGGGCCTATGGCGATAAATCGAAAGGCCAATTGAAGAAGAAGAAGAAGACCAAATCCAGTGGCTGCCATCGAGCGCGAAGTCACGCGCGGTACTTCTACTCTTGGGCGTTCAATTACTCACCGGAATATAATTGAGCTCTTTGTGTAAAATAACTTTTTATGTGTAAAAAAACCTCAGCTTTCCATTTAAAATATTTTTAAAAATATTAAAAATAGACTTTTCGAGACATAACACATTTTGTGTTCTTTTATTAGGAGAATGGAAAATTTTGGAAAATCTGATCATGCCATTGGAAAGCTGAGGAAAAAATATATTGAAATAGTGTATTAGGTATTATATATATATATATATATATATATATATATATATATATATATATATATATATATATTTATTTATTAAATTGATACCGCAAACACAATAGGATTAGGCGCTCGTGCGCTGCGCTCGGAGAGTTGACGTGATTCCTCCCATATATAATAAAAAATATGATATTTACCAAAATATATATCAAATGACGCTATCGAAATTAATAGTTTGATACGCTGTTGAATCAGCTGCATATGGGGATGTGCAGTTGAATCGACTGCATATAGGGATGCGTTGTTGAATTGACTACATATGGGGATGCGCTGTTGAATCGGCTGCATATAGACATACGCTGCTGAATCTGCTGCATATCAAGATGCGCTGTTGAATTAACTGCATATGGGGATGCGTAGTTGAATCGGCTGCAAATGGGAGTGCGCTGTAAAATCAGTTGAATATGGGGACGCGTTGCTGAAGTGGCTGTACATAGGGTTGCGCTATTAAATCGCCAATATTCAATGTCAAGGTGAAACGCACAAACATATTGCATTTAAAATAAAATATAAATATAAAAGCGTTTAGAGCGTAGCCTGTATAAAATATTATAAGGAATACGCTCCACTGAAGAATGCTACGTAAAAGTATTCAGGCTTGAATGAAACACTACACTCAACAATATAGGATTCAGAAAAATGTAGGGCCCAAAAAAATAAAAAGCCTGAGGAAATATAGGGATCAGAAAAATATAGGGCCCAAAATAATATAAGGCCTATAGAAAATAAGACCCAATAAGAAGCTTTTGACTAATGAGTACTAATTATATAGGACCCAATAAAAAATAACTACTTATTACCAAAAGATTAGACACATTAAAAAAATGCGGAGAACCGGAGAAACAGAAAAAAGTAGTTTCACTTATATACGAGGTCTGTCCCAAAAGTATCCGACCTACCTAAATTTATTTCTCGTCATCCGGGGGGTGGCATCCTTCAAAGTAGTCCCCATTTGATTAAACAAAACGCTCATATCGATGTTTTCACTTATTAAAGCACTCTTGAAAGTCAGACTTCGGAATCGCTTTCAGTGCATTCGTCGCATTAGTTTGAAGAGTCTGTTTATTATCGAATCGATGACCCTTGAGCGGCATTTCCAATCGAGGAAACAGCTAATAGTCACAGGGAGCTATATCGGGACTGTATGGAGGCTGGCGGAGCTGCGCAATGCTGTGTTTCAATAAATACTGCTGCACAAAGTTTGATGCGTGTGCTGGAGCATTGTCGTTCTGCCTTGCATTGTCTATACACTGTACGTTTTCGATGCCCACTGACTTTTGCATGCCTGAGTCACAGGCGAAATTATGCTGATCGGGGGCTGGCATTGAAAACGTTCCTGTTAAAAAAAAACAGATGATATCATAATTACCTGATAAATCACCAGATTTCTCAGGTAATTTATCATGTCAAAACATCATGTCACGATTTTTTTTTGGTTTTTACACGTTTCAAACCATGCTCGATTCGGAACAGTCTTTAAAAAAAGGATGCCCACGAGTATGTCAAGTTATGCCCACAAAAACTAATCTCTAAAACCTATACTATCGTGTAGAGCACAAAAAAAGATTAATTAAAAAAAATTAACCTCCTTAACGGCAGGGAAAGTAGAGATATTATATGATAAAGTTTGCACCTCATTCATCGCCTGAAATATTTTATTTTAAATGAATAAAATGCTTTGTGCAATTTTTTAAAGACGTTTAAGGATGCAAATGAAAGCTTTTTTCACGAGTTTTAAAATATCACAACTTTCAATTCAGGGCCACACTGAAAAACTTAGAGAGTTGCATTCACTCCCTATTGGCGTAAATCCGAATCTCAGTAGGGGAGTAGAGGGGTAGGAGTTACAGTAACGCTGTCTTGAAGAATAGGAGATACTCCCCAACTTTTAAAGTATGATTTACTTGCGATTCGCGATGTAAACACAAGTATTTTAGGTTAGAAAATTATACGAAATGTAAGTTTGTGAGTAAAATTTGTGTCTAATGTATTTACAAAACTATATTGAAATATAATTCTAAAAAGTAACCTACAAACAAGCCATATATTGATTGTTCATAGGTTGTTATTCTTAATATAAGACCCTGAAATTTGAGATTAGGATTTTTTAATCACGCAAAATTTTATGTAGCATAATTTAATTAATAGTCTTAAGGGATGTCCTCATACCGGCACAGAGATCTAACTTATCTACATTTGAATTATGCATTTTAATAAGAATTTAACTATTTTCGACTAAAATTCATAGAAGAGGCACATTCCAAAGAATTTATTGCAACGTTAAAAGACAGAATAGAAGTGAAAATGAAGACAAAAACTGCATAATACGATTATTCATAACTACATTGATAAGTTAATCGTATTAAGCAGTTTTCACCTTTATTTTTACCCTTATATTGTCTTTTAACGTTGCAATAAATTCTTTGGTATGTTAAGAATGTGCCTCTCCTACGAATTTCAGTCATGAATAGTTAAATTTTTATTAAAATTCATAATTCAAATGTAGATAAGGTAGAACTCTATGTCGGTATGAGAATTCCCCTTAAATAAAGAATCTGCTTGTAGTGTTACGTCATGTAAACTTTTCTAAATTAAAATAATTGAGCTCACACAGTTGATTTTGAGTAAATCATACTTTAAAAGTTGGGAAGTATCTCCTACTCTCACAGGCAGCGTTACTCTGACTCCTACCTCTCTACTCCCCTACTGAGAGTTGGATTTACGCATATAGGGAGTGAATGCCACTCTCTAAGTCTTTCAGTGCATATTTTCATGTGCTTGTATTATCGGATTAATTGATTCACCACCTTACATCCGCTATAGTTGTTCCGTTGTTTGAAAATGTTTGTGCAATTATTTTTTAAATATCATGACGTTATTCGACAGGTCTCTTAAAGAAGCAAAACATTATGTAGTTTTTATACCAGGTCCACATCCTCATCAACTCAAAAATTGCTTATCATTAACTTTCATTAATCAGGCCCATCTATTGTATACATCTATATATATATATATATACATGGGTGAAAAAAATACTTTTTTAAATAAGTGTGCGCACGGGGTCTTCGAATTTGCTTGAAATTTTCAAACCTTGTTGTACCTAAAAAGTTAGGATTTTGTGCAAATTTTCAGCTCTCTAGGTGCCCTAGAAGCCGAGATATAGCCATTTAAAAGTAAAAAAAATAGCCTATTTTTACTCTTCTTTTGATCATTTTCAAATGCTTGTCAAAAAGCGAGTTTTTAATCTTTTTTAATGTATAAAAAACAATTATCTTTGTATTTCTAGGAGCTTCACAACAATAAATTATAGAATAAGGCTTAGTAATTACTAAGGTGATTCATAACCTCAAAAGTGCAGAGTGTTTTTATTGACTTTCACTCAGTTTCAAGACCTTGTGTCACTGCCAATTTTCAATCTTTTTTTACGGCGATACAGCATTTTGAAGTTGGCGATTTTCGCAAAAATCGCGTTTTTCGCAATATTCGAGCACATTTCTAAGTGCGGACGATTTTTTATTTCGACCTGAAAAAGACGGGAAAATGTTTCAAAAATGTTCTAGAATAAAATGAAAAAGGTTTGGAAACGAGATTAGGGCTCTATGATATGAGCTGGAGCTGTAACATTCATCGATTTTTCAATGTATTTTTCTACTTTTTAATTATTTTAAAATCTCCGTAGAATCATTAATGCTTTATATTTTTCGAATTTGAGATATTAGTTTTACCGTGAAGGACGTAATTTCTGATCACCTAAGAGGTATTTCTGATCACATATTTACATGTAAAAAAGTAAAAGTATATTTCTTTTTCACACAAACTATTTTTCCTCATAAATTAAAAAAAGGTTTTTCCTACTAAAATCTTAAAGATTATGATTTATAATAAATAATGATCAGAAATTACGCCCTGATCAGGAACTACGTCCTATACGGTATTCCTCTTTTGAAGATGAAGAAAATCAATTTTGGAACATCCAAAAAGATTAAAAATTGACGAAGATACAGCATTTTCGCAATATTTAACTACATGCTCCAAAATAAATAAATAGGATAATAAATGTGAACTTATCTAACGTAGATTTTGCAAAAATTGTAATGCAAGATCTAGCATGAAAATAATTTATTTTGATTTAAGAGCAGGTCGTATATCTCTGTCCTTTTCTAATCAAAGAATTAATTTTTTTGCAAAAAGTAATAATTGTAGCAAAAAATAAGGAGATAGCCCCATCTCGTATAATAAAAAGCAAGATTTTCTTTGATGAGGAAAAATTATTTTTATCGATTCATTTTTAAGAAAACCTTGAAAAACTTAAAAAATAGAGGTTAGGATAGACAATTCAGTTTTTCAAGGTTTTCTTAAAAACGAAGCGATAAAAATAATTTTTCCTCATAAAAGAGAATCTTGCTTTTTATTATACGAGATGGGGCTTTCTTCTTATTTTTTGCTACAATTATTAATTTTTGTGAAAAAATCAATTCTTTGATTAGAAAAGGACAGATATACTCGACCTCCTCTTAAGGTCACTAGAGGATGTTAAATAGATTGGTCTATATCTAAAAATTCTAAAATGACATTTTCTATTTTACTAGTTATCTTATAAAAAAGCTACTGTTTAACTTAAAAACAAGTATTAAGAGGAGGTCACGTATCTCTGTCCTTTTCTAATCAAAGAAATGATTTTTTTACAAAAACTAATAACTTTATCAAAAAATGAAGAGAAAGCCGCATCTTGTATCAAAAAAAGCAATATTTTCTTTGATAAGAAAAAATTAATTTTATTGCTTCGTT
Organism: Anastatus disparis; assembly: GCA_017163975.1. Taxonomy (NCBI): domain Eukaryota; kingdom Metazoa; phylum Arthropoda; class Insecta; order Hymenoptera; family Eupelmidae; genus Anastatus; species Anastatus disparis. The sequence continues at coordinate 606,506 of JAFFSR010000248.1, read as the reverse complement.
TTCAAGAAAACCTTGAAAAACTTAAATCATAGAGGTTAGGGTGGACAATTTGGTTTTTCAAGGTTTTCTTGAGAACGAAGCAATAAAATTAATTTTTTCTTATCAAAGAAAATATTGCTTTTTTTGATACAAGATGCGGCTTTCTCTTCATTTTTTGATAAAAATATTAGTCTTTGTAAAAAAATCATTTCTTTGATTAGAAAAGGACAGAGATACGCGACCTCCTGTTAAGATTAAATATGTAAAAAAATGTTCGTTTCAGCATTAACACGTTTCTCTTACAAATCGAGAAAAGCAATTTATTGGACTAATTTTTTCTGATTTCAATTAATATGAACTATATGTGACTCGGTGTCGAATGAATATAGCTTAACTTTCATCGTCTGTAGATCTATAGGTTGAAAGCAGTTATATTTTCTGGTATTTGTAATAGTCTTCGCTGATTTGAATCTGCTCTGTAACTTCTTGCCTCTGAACTTCACTTCTTTGTTAGATACATAAAAATACCTGAAATATTAATTAAATATTCTAATTACATAAATTTTTAATGGGGCCTTAGTAAAAAAACTATCAATAATTTGTTTATACTTTATGTCTGAGTCAGTGTCGCTTAGATAATCGTACATTGGTTCGGCATTCAAAATGCAGATACCTTGCAATGCTGCTCTTCTTGATTTGCGTTTCGCAGCGGTACCTGTACCATCAGGAGCGCTTTTACCGTGGGAAGTCACAAAAAAATTGTGTGATATAACTAGTATGCCAAAGTCTTTCTCATGGTAACATACATTAATCAAATGATTTCTAAAAAAAATATGAATAATTTTAATTTAATTAGAAGTCATTATTCTGAAAATTGTTTATAAATTATTATTGATTGACAGAAAGTAAAAAAATAGTAACTGGAAAGTATGAATCTTACTTTTTTTTAACTGCGCTGGAGCTCCATCACTATAATAAATCAATTTTTGTATCCAAGGGAATTCATTTTTTATCTCGTTCAGAATCGCTTCTTGGAATGCATTTATGGAGTAAGCCTGGTGTAAAGTAAAATTTCATTGTTACTAACATCTTTATAATATAAAACAGCAGTAAATAATGTGGCCTGCACATTGTTAAAATAAAGTCCTTGGATCGAGTTTTGAGCTATAAATGAGTAGTTTTCTGCAAAATCCATGCAAAGTACTCCAGTATTGTGGTCTAGTTCCTTACGACATTAAGTGTAATGTTTCTTCTGCTGTACTGAAATAAAATGATGTTAAGCGATATTATATACATCTTTAGAAGTACTTTTCAAAACCGTCTGAAAAGGTTCATTGAACTCTACAAGAGTCATTCTGTTAATGGAAGAACTTTATGAACTTTTCCTTGGTATTTCAACAGTATCCTAAATCGTGTACTTTACATTTTCTCTGTTGTCAATGTCAATATCATTACTTATGAACGTATAGACTGAGTTTTTGAGTGGACATTTACCGCACTCCCGCAGCGTACAACTCTTACTTTCCATTGAACAGACTGAAGCTGCAATCGCTTCTTTGTAACTGACTTTTGGATTTAAAGCTGTAAGTTTTAATTTAATATTTTGATGAATGGAACAAACAAAAATATTGTAAACGCCAGGTTCTCCAGCAAAAAAGCATTGTTGTGGATTCAGTTGACAAAAAAATACAAGGCATGGGACGCTAGAGTAGGTAGTCTGCTGTAGCCAATTATGATACAAATCTTTCAGATCATGTAGTATCATTCGTTTTTTAAATACTTTTGGAGATTGATCTGAAATTTTTGCCGTGACATATTCTTTTGCTCCATTACATGATGAACTATTTGTATCTTCTAAATAAAAGTCTTGAATTTCTTTCCTCATCTCAGGTGAATAACGAAGATAAGTTTTTCTTACACGTCGACCCAACACACCTAAAAATGGTATCAAATGCTAAATTTTTTGTAGTAACAACATAGTATTATAATAAAAAATAAAAGATTAAATTAGTGTGCTATAAGTAAATAAGTAATGCATCTTATACGTATCTGTACACATGCATATGTAAGAAATTCAGGTTAAAATATTTTCTAAGTATATACATGATTTACATTAAGTATACGCAGCAAGTATATATTATATGGTATTTTATTTACAATAATGTATATAGAATTTATAAAAATAAACACATTAACTAACATACTCTTTTTACATTCTTATCTTTTCTATAGAATCAGTCATCATTTTTTTATTTATCTTTTTTGTTATTCGAACAGTTTGAGACATAGCAATTAGATTTTGTATCAGCAAAAGCATTGCTGCGAGTGAGCGCAGGTAGGGATATAGAAAGAACCGAACGCGCAGCTACGCCTCTAATTTCGACAGCCAAGCGACTACCAAGTGTAGCGCGTATGCTTTATAGTGTGTAATATCCCTACTCTGAGGCGGCGGAGTAGGAATATAGCGGCAAGCGCCGTAAATGCGAAGTATCTTGCTTAATGAGAAGCTTGTGCTCCGCACCCTCATTCCATCATCGAGTCAATAAAGTTTTCTCAACTTTAATTCTGTGTACCTTTGAACTTTTCTTTTTATTCAAGTTCAAAGGACAGCGAAAAAGCACAAAATACGTGATCCGTAACTGTGTGAACTTGAATAAAATTTACATTAAATATTCGCGAGTAAAGTCCGCGGTTTTACTTAATAAATCTCAGTGATTTAATATATTGATTACGTGAGTGAAGTGTTGTATTGTACCTTCACTAGTTAAATTATAAAGTAAAATAGCCGAAAAGGCACATTTTGTATGCCTTGCATTTACGTGTTGATGGCAAAGCGTTGGCTTGGATTACACACGTCTTTGCAAGTGTCTAATTTAAATTATATTTAACCGATTGTCGCGTTTATCGAAGACAACATGAAAGGGCATTGAGAGGCATAAATAGATGTTTTCTCCTATTACCTGCATTCTATTTTTCCTATCAAAAAACATAAACTTAAAGGGTTAGATCTAGCATAAGGACCCGAATCTGACAGGCAAGACGTCTTGTCAGTGTACGGTCTAGCGAGGTCGAACTCTCTTATGATTAATATCTAAAAGCAAAAAGGTATAACGAGTTTGTACGTGTAGCGGTTGAGCGCACGTTAAGCTCGGAATATTAAAATACTCTGCATTCATCTTGTCATACTCGGACGCACAATTAACGTGAAACACTTGAAATCGTTTCTGAGAGTAAGTCAAGGTGTGATATCGAAGTGTATGGTGTTTTTAATCACCATACACTAACAAAAGTACGTTATAAACGAATATAACGTCACAAGTTTAATTTTGAATACTTACAGATCATCAATAGAAATAAAATAAGTAAACACTCACTGTTTCTATATAAAACAATAAATAAAAAGTATCCATAAATGTTATTTTAAACCTACTATATAATGTTGTGAAAAAAATACAAATAAAGTTGATTCTAAAAGATTGAAAAAATCAACATTTTAGAATTTTTTTCTCAAAAACTATCAAGTTTACAGAAAAAGTCATAAGTACCTTTTTTCTTCCTTTTTTCATATAGAATCAGCCAGTAATTTTTACATTTCGATGTGTCTCTTAATAAAAAAGTTTAAATTTTGACGAAAACACCGATGAAGTGGAAAAAGTGAAAAATTGATCAAATGAACTTTATTGGTATTTTTTTTTCACAAAACTACATATTAGATTTTCAATAATATTAATAGATACCTTTTATTACTTCGGTTTTATATGGAATTAGTAAGCATTTACATATTTTATTTCTATTCATTTTTTCTGCGTAGAAATGTAAACTGTAAACGACAGATAAAAGTTTTGGTGTAAGTGTGAAGAAGCATTTGAGTGACAGAGAAAGTGCTTAATATAAGATCTGTTAAATTTATTTCTATAAGTAGTATATGTAATAATTCTACTATTGATTATAAATTTAAAAGACATTTTTCCTTACCAATATTGTCTCTTAACTTTTTAGCTTCATTGACCATATAGAAAGTACATTGGAAATAGTTTTTAATCTGTGTGAATTTCCAATCATCAGAGATAAAGAAATCTTTTTATCAAAAGTTCTTGAAGAATTCCGATAGATTATTTGAATATTTGCGATCATTTTTTCAACCAAGCACTTTCAAGGGACATCTGTTTAATATTGCCAAACTTTGGTAATTCAAGTGCATGTGCATATTCAAATGATTCTGACACTTGGTCGAGGAAGTTCTGTACAATCTCTACGCTTTTTACAATTGTTCAGTCATCATTTAACTTTTGGCGCTTAAATGGAGGCATATCAAAAGCACGAAGTATGTCATCGAGCTTTTTTTTCTGACTGTCTTGACTAAAATTCTAAAGTTGATAAACTTTGAATAAATTCTGGTATGTTATCGGCAATGCACATTTGCTGAAAATTAACAACACTTAATGGACTGAAAATAACAGGTGTAGACGCCAAAGCAATTTCTAAAGTTTCTATTTTAATATGTCAGAATCTAATCGGGTGCTACAAATATTACACAGTTTCCCTGGTGAAAAAAATCAGGTGACAAATTGTCTGATTCACCAGGTGATTTATCATGCCAAACAATCGTTTAACGATTTTGTTGGTTTTTACACGTTTTAAACCATACTTAGTCCATTTCGAAATTTTTGAACTTAGAATTTTTTTATAAAATTAGTCAAAATTTTTTCTAAGACCAAATTAGCTAAAAAATTTTTTAAGTTCAAAATTTTCAAAAATTTTTAAAAACTGCTCTAAATTGACTAAGCATAGTTTAAAACGTGCAAAAACCAATAAAATCGTTACATGATGTTTTGTCATGATAGATCACCTGATAAATCAGGTGATTAATCATCTGATTTTTTTAATAGGGTTGTGTTATAAAGACAAATGAATATTATAAACACTTAGTAAATAATCTATTGACTGTTGATTTAAAAAGACTAAATCACTATCAAATTTGTTTCTATGTTTTTAAAATGGATCAATACAATACTTCAATTTTTCTTCAAAAGTTGTAATTTCTGTAACGGCCTTTTTTTACAACTTTGACAAATATTTTTTTCTAGTATAAGATTAAGATTACATACTTTTTAAATTTTTTCTGAAAAATTTAAATCAATAATTTTTAAATTAATGGATATTGGTGCATACTAAAAGTATAGATATATAGATATTATAGATATTTATTTATTTTGTAAAAAGAGTACAAAAAGGCGTGTAATACATGAAATAGTAAGTAATAATTCTATAAAAAGTATTGCACATAATAAGATAAGATATCACAGTCAATTATTAAAATTAATATATAATACTGTATCAGTAAGTCACCATGTAAAAGTGATATCACAGACTATTCTAAATACACGCAGAAAACATAAATTACAATAAAAAACAGTCTGAAATATCTATCATTCATTGAATTAAAATACATAATTTAAAAGAGGAATCACTGTCATGACATCAATAAAAATAAAAATGGACAATACTATAAAAATAAAATTGAACAATACAATAACAAAGTAATAGTAAATAATTAAAAAATAAAATAATAATTACATTTAAAGAATAAAAACAATACCGAAGATGTCATGACTTCTAATAAAAACAGAACCACTCATACTTTCCGCATACATTCATCCATCCCCACACAGCATGGAAGATTTGGAATATTTCCGGAATATTCCTATGTCCGCAAGAAACCCATGTAAAAACATTTCAAACATTTCATGAAAGATTTTTACATGGGTTTTTCGCGGACATAGGAATATTCCGGAAATATTCCAAATCTCCCATGCTGTGTGGGTCATTCACGCTAATAAATACATTTACACCTCAAATCTATATATAGGACAAAACAAAATATATTAACACAAAAAATTAAAATACTTAAAATTAATTTCACTCGAGGTCGAGTAAGTACGTCCTCAAAGCCGACTTAAACCTGCTGAGCGATGGAAGATTTTTTATATAAGCAGGCAGGAAGTTCCAAAAATGCGCACCTTGAACTTGAAAGGAATTTCTTCCAGTCTCAGTACGCATGAAGGGCACCGCGAAGTCCTTAATATCTCCCCTAGTGGCTACCCTAGGTACATATCTAGTGAAGAGACTCACTAGATACTCGGGAGTATTCATGCGCACGATTTTGTACATAAGTACAACCATAAAATACTGTCTCCTTGAATCAGTACGCAGCCAACCAAGCGCAGCTCTATGAGGAGACATGAATTTTGTAGTCTTTGTAATTGTCTTCTCAACCCCTGCGAAGCATCAAGCAGAACTACTGAGCAGTAGTCGAGGTGCGGAAATAGCCTCAGTGGTGTACCGACGAAAGAACCGTAAACTATACATTATCCTATTAAATTTTTTAGTCACCATATTAATATGCGGCTCCCAAGACAACTTAGCGTCAAGCACAACACCAAGGCTCGTAACGGTATCAGAGAAAGATAATACAGATACCTCTGCATAATACAAATACCTTCATTCAGATGTTCATAAGGGACCTG